>SNQJ01S0210439.1:0-21338 GCA_010110895.2 Picea sitchensis
TGTGGCCAAGTGTCTCGACACTTCATATCGCGATCTCTGAAACTCCGATATGGAGCTTTTCTGCGCTAGCTCCTTCCTCTATATAACCAAGGCCATGACCAAGCGCTTATGCAAAAAGTGCTTTTCGCGAATTCGCCTTTCATAAGTCTGGAGATGAGGCATCTCGACTCTCCAAGTCGCGATCCTCGAAACCCTGAGATGGAGCTGAGATCAACAGTCCACGATCTCGATGAGTCTACGGTCCAGATCTCATCGTGAATTCGCGTCTCGTGATTCCTTCGAAGGAGGTCCTTGTCACTCCAAGTTGAGATAAGTGAAACTCCGAAATGAAGCTTAGATCAATGGTCCATAACACACTTTGATCTAACGGTTGGGAATAAATTGTGATTTTGCATCTCGCGATTTCGACAGTAGAGATTATTGTCACTCCAAGTCCCGATAGGCGAAGCTCCGAGATGGAGCTTAGATCAACGGTCTAGAACACATCGTGAATTGACGGCTGGGATTAAATCGCGATTTCGCATATCGCGATTTCAATGATCATATTTCTTGCCTCTCCAAAATGCGAGTCACAAAACTATGAAATGGAGTCGACGGTCCAGATCAACAGTCCCAATCAATACTTGATCTGACGGTCATCGGGAACCTGCATCCAGAAACAGAATTTGCGATCATCCTCCTTGAATTTCAAAAAGTACACTCGCTCGGGGGTTTCCTGGACCTTTTCAAATATGGCTTCATCTGGTAATCCGATTTGATCAACTTCTACCACATTACTTGTTCGATTATGCCATTGAAAGTGCAACAAACCTTCATCTCCCCTAGCTACACGAACAAGTCCTTTCCGAGTATCTGGCACAACTCGTGTCCCCTCCAGAGACATCATTCGAGCCCGAAACTCCAGCATGATCTCCTGACAATTGAAACGGATGATGCATTACAGCATATAGAATCTGTTATGACCAAACCTTACAAATCCTCCCTGCAACGTCTTCTCATAATACCCATCTATTTCATACTTTCTGTACTCATGCCATCTTCACTGTTGTACTTGCCATCAATGACAAGTATACAAGCATGCGCTGTCTATTAAGGATTTGCCAACACTCTGCACTTTCGGAAGCTAACTGAGAGTTGCACCTACCTTTTAAGCTGCCGAAACTGGGAAATTTCGGCAGCTTACAACACATAAAAATTTGACCCTTAGTTGCCGAAAGTTATTTCTTTCACCTTTTATATTCAAAAGTTTCAAAACATCACTTGCCAACTTTGGATATACCTGGAAACCTCTTTGAAATATAAGATACACCACTAGACCATTACTCTTGAGCTTCTTATCATGAAGACATTCTCAAAATGATCAGAGAAAAATTTCCAAATAGGTAACTGGAGACCAAATGAGACTAGAGGGGTCATATAAGACCTAGATTATCCATACATTTTGATGATGACCCCTAAGAATTGAATCATCTTTTCCAAGATGGGTTCTTCGAGCTAGTACTCCAAGGGATCCTCCAGCCCCTACTTGAAATACCTCCCTTCCAAGCACATAAATTTTTTTCTGGCATCTCAGTCCCTCCTCACGTATCAATGCGACCATAAATGCCCGCGAATGATGGTTGGCAAGAGATTGTCCACCAACCTGTTGTTCATCACCACGGTTGGCATACTGCTTCTTTGTCATTACCCCATCCACCACCAAAGAATCAAATTTCCCAAGATGATCATGATGTCTCACCCATGCAGTCATCTCATGCTAGTAAGAGCTTAAAAACATATGTCCCCGAGCCTATGTAGGACAAGGGAAAATGAGTAGCCACTCCCTCTAGCTCATCCAAAGAATCTTCTAAATTTGTGTCTTCCCGCTTTCAGATTAAGGATGATTGCTCTCATGTTGTATTTTAACCTCAAGTTTCCAACCAACCAAAGGATGACACAAAAATTTCAAAAGGGGACAGCAGTGAAAAAAGGCCAAATGCCTCCCACAATAAATATGTTTTTTTACAATGGTTAATGCTATTTTTTTTTTTTTTTATGTTAAAGACAATATTTTTACTTTGACAAATTTTTGGACAGCAAGCATATGTTAGTGTGATTTTTGGGACAACATGGATATGAAACTTTTGGATATGTCATATTATATTTTGTTGATATTTAAAATATTTGATCATAATTATGAAAACGAGAGTTACAAGGAGGATATATTGGAATCAAATGATTGAGTTTTATATTTGATTGTTTGATGATTATTAAAAGAAATAATTGGGAGTCACAAGGGGTCCCACCTATTTAGTTATTATTAATTAAGACCTTTATTTATATGTACTATTATTACTTGTCTCGACTAATTAGTTAAGCTAATTTGACTTAACTAAAGAAAGGTAGTTGAACTACTCTAACTTATTGAGAAGGAATAAAAGCTCAACGAGATGAAGAGAGAAAGGGAGAGAATAGGAGGAGAATTACAACCATAAGATTTTCTCTATACCAATGAGATACTTTCAACTTTAATTCATTTTGAGTTTACTAGAAAGATTAATCCTCTTGATGATAGCAGGGTCTTATTGAAGGCAACATGATTCAAAAATTGAATCACATATTTCAGCAACTTGTTTTAAAGGTGTATGATTTATCTTTGGCAGTCTATGTATTTTTGTTTGTGCATGAATTGGATTTCACGACTGATAAAAAATATCTTGCAGAGTCAAGTGACAACATTTTGTGGCAAGTTGATCCATATCTTTAGCTTTAGTTTTCTTCTTGTTGCCAAAGACTTTTTGTATGGTGCCCATCGAAGGCTTATAAATTTGACTTTGGTCCCTACCCTCGCAGGGGTTTGCAAAGATAACTTACTTTTTGTATCTCATAATGAAATAAATGANATCTTTAGCTTTAGTTTTCTTCTTGTTGCCAAAGACTTTTTGTATGGTGCCCATCGAAGGCTTATAAATTTGACTTTGGTCCCTACCCTCGCAGGGGTTTGCAAAGATAACTTACTTTTTGTATCTCATAATGAAATAAATGAAAAATCAGATTATTGTTTGAGTCTCACACATGTGTTTTAATGATCTGGTTCATTCTTTTGCTTTTATATCCATGTACACATTTGTATAATTTCTATACACATTCATGTAACTTTGTTTAGGTTTGTTTCTTTTACACTGTTATATTTACACAAAAAACCAACCTTGATCCTTTGTACTTAATACTTGTGGATTGCATGATTGTTTTTTAGGCTATAAACCCCAAGTAACATTCCCAGCTATCTTGTCTTAGCCCGACAAGATCTAAAAATGCTTGAGTAAGGTTTTTCATACCTTTTCCTCAACATGTGGCATGAGGGGTTTGGGGTTTGATTTACAAAAGGAGTCAGGGCCTGCCAAAGTGGTTCACAAATCTGCCCTCAAACATTCCCAAGAGAAGGCTACCCAAGAAATTAACCAAGGTAGACAATCTTTAATTTATGGGGTCCTTAGAGCAAGAATTGCCCTGAAGACAGTTTCCTCATGAATTTTATGTCTGTCAATATGAGGGGCCTAGGGGGGAGGGATAAAAATCTATCGATGAAAATATTAGTATAATTGGATCGTTTAGATGTGGTGTTGTTTCCGGAAATGATGGGGTCGTGTGACCCCTAAGTGCAAATTTGAGAAAATTGTTTTTGAGTTGGGAATTCCATGGTTTGGACTCGGAGGGATCATTGGGGGGCCAGGTCATTATTGGTTTCTCAACAAGTACTTCACTTTTAAATTGTTTTGTTGTACCTTCAGGGTTATGTACTGAGTTATGGAGTAGGGAATTGGATACATCCATAACTTTGCTTAATTTATATGAGCCCTATGAGGGTAAGGAATTATTTTGGGACAAGATGTTTGCTTTAAAATGTTTTTGGTCAAATATTCTTATTGTTAGGGGGGATTTAAATTTGACCATTAACATAGAGGAAATTTAGGGATCATCTGCACGTGAAGATAGATCGACTAACTATTTTATTAACAAATTTGAAATGGCAGGATGGGTAGATGTAGAGCCTATTTAAATCTATCCTACATGGAATAACAACAAGAATGGATTGTACGGGGTCTCTAAGAGATTCAATCGTTTTCTTGGTCACCATATTCTACTTAAGAAGATTGAGATTTATAGGTCATGGGTCAGAAAGGTGCGCTACTCTGATCACTTCCAAATATTCATGGAGTTGGGTAAAGGTGATAGGAAACCAGGAGCCCTATTCAAATATAGTCCTTCCTGGTTCAAGGAAGAGGATTTTCGTAATTTGATATATGACAATTTGAAAAATTTCAAGCTGATTTAGATGTGTTAGCTAGTGTTTATTTTTCTTTTGATATTTGGTTGATAAAAGAGAAGGTTGTTTATTGGGCAAGTGAGAGGAAAAATATTAGGGATCGAGCTCCAAGGGATATCTAACATGACCTGGGGGCTCTTTATGAGGTTCTAGTTGGCTTACAACGCCAACCTTTTTGAAGATAATCACTACCCATACTTCAATGTATCTCAACAAGCAGTGGCTTTACTCTCGATGTACAATCCCTCTCCGTCTTTAAAAAAGACTCATGTGGTAAATGTGGTAGATATCAACATGGAAATCCCTTGGG
Organism: Picea sitchensis; assembly: GCA_010110895.2. Taxonomy (NCBI): domain Eukaryota; kingdom Viridiplantae; phylum Streptophyta; class Pinopsida; order Pinales; family Pinaceae; genus Picea; species Picea sitchensis. The sequence continues at coordinate 4,617 of SNQJ01S0210439.1, forward strand.
ATTTTTTGACAGTGTCTGCCAAGGTGTAGATCACAACTGTGGCTTGGTATTTATTTTGTATATCTCATACTCACATTTCTTTACAGGCGAAACAAACTTGGGACACATATCTAACAAATAGGGAGAATTTAAAGATTTATTTGCACTCCTTAAAAGTGAAATGAATAAGAATTATCTTGATTTGTAAGTTCTTGGATATTGAGAGCTAACTATCAATCGAATGAACATTTGGGTTCAAATGACTAACTTGGGACTTCAAAAAATCGTTCACTAGATGAAAATTATATCAAAACAATTCCATCGAATCAGGTTTACACATGTATTCCATGAACTAAATACTATTGTTGATTCACTTTCAAAAGATGCTTTGCTTCCGGATTTAAATAAGTTAGATATTGAAGAATTTTCTAATGGACAACTGATCTCTAAAAGAGAATTTAATTTTTTGGATATGTAATAGGCCTCACTAGGCTTCACCGGGCCTCTCCTCTTTGGTTTTTTTTTTCCCTTCTAGTATAACACAAGAAGAAGTGTGTTTCCCTTCCTGTGAAACACAAGAAGAAGTGTGTCAACTCTATGTTTGCTTTGTTGAATAGTTAATGGTTCACCTTGGTTGTAGAGAGCTTGAGTTAAGAGGTTTTAGATACCACCCTATCAATGGAGATTTCTTCAGCTTCCAAAATATCTAGTAGAAATCACATTGGTCTTCGTTGTGTGTCTAATAGGCTGAAAACCACACTGTCACCGAATTCATAACCATGTTGTGAGTAAAATGGGAAAGCAATGTAAGCTCAAACGCATTTCAAAAGAAAATGTTAACGAACCAATGCTAAGTGAGAGATAAAATTAACATGTCTAGCATTTAATATCTCCTCCCAATTCTTCAGAACCCCTAATTCTAAACATAACAAATAAATAAATAAAAGAGATTTGCCTCGATATAAGACCAAATAAAACTCCCAAATATTCAATTGACCGAAATAAAATTTTATACATTTGTGAAAAAAACAAACATTAGGTAAATACTAATATATGTTTTGATTTATGTGCACAAGACATTAAAAATCCCCTCCCCAATTCTTATAGTCCCCACAATCTAAAGGGAAATGACTAATAGCTTAAAAAAAACTTTAAATTATCATAAATGTAAATCATGTAATGCCCATAAGCAATCATACCTTAATGGATTCAACAATTCTTTTAATTCCTGTGCAATTTGAATGGATTTGTCAAGGCATACAAGTTCAGGGTTCTTTTGGTGGTTAATAAAGGGTTATTTTGGTGGTTGGGAAATTTAGTGGCAGGAGGGTAGCCATGGAGAACCTAAATGCATGGATGCAAAAAGAATGGGCTCTATTTCTAGGTTATGGCCCGATTACTCATTTCTTATCCAAAGGATGGATAGGATTTATATTTAGATCCTGAGATGATGCATGGAAGATAGTGGTGAGACATTGGTATTGGGATATAATCCTATTGAGTATTTAACAATGGAATCCCCTTTTTGATGCTTGGGAGGAAATTGTCACTAGTTCACCCATTTGGATTAAATTATCGGATCTTCCTTTAGAGTTCTAKACAAATTTTGGCCTGAGATCTATTGAAGAGGTGATGGGGTAGTTAATTGCATTAGACAATAGCTACAAGTCTTGTTGCTTCTATTCAGTGGTTGTATTTTTGGTGGAATTAGACCCTCACCAAGGTTTATTTGAGTCARTAGCACTGGTGAYGGGTAACAAAACTTGCACCTAGGTTTTGGACTATGTCAACATTCCTTTCAGGTGTACTCGGTGCCATAAGGTAGAGCATGTTCTATTTGACTGTGAGATAATTTTTCATAGAAAAATTATGGGGAAAGAGGTAGTGGCTTTAGATGAAAGGATTTCAAACCCTTATCTCCCAGGATAGTTGCAAACTTCACATGAAGCTTCTCTCCAGATGAAAGAGGGATCAAGGGAGGAACAACAGTTTACACAATTGTCAGACCCATTAAAAAAAAGTCAAGACATTTTGATATGAGATATTTCCATCCCATTGATCATAAGATCTCAACAATGGGAGGATGTCCAACCTCAACCAAATTATTTTGAGGACGATCCAGATCTCGCATTGTGGTAATGGTGCAAGTTGGAGGCATTATGGTGTAAGGGTTCATCACCTACTCATTCCTCGGGTAAGTCCATACACTCTCAATGCCTTTCTCCTATTTCAACTTCAGGTAGATCTGCAACTAGTGTCCATTATTGGTGTGATGGATCTTATCCTGGGATCTCTTTGGCGGTTGTATCGATGAGTTGATCACAAATGGTTAAGGAAGGGGGTTCCTTAACTATTCACCTCTCTAGGGACTCTGAACCCTTTCCTTCATAGTCCAAAAAGGTGTTTTATCCCTCTCATCCTAATTCTCCCTCTAGAGAACCCTATCTTTTGTGACCTAGGAATCCTCCTCAGGGACCTGGTGGCATGAGGGGTTTGGGGTTTGATTTACAAAAGGAGTTGGGGCCTACCAAAGTGGGTCATAAATCTACCCTCAAACATTCCCAATAGAAGGCTACCCGTGCAATTAACTAATGTAAACAATCTTTAATTTATGGGGTCCTTAAAGCAGGAACTGCCCCAAAGACAATTTCCTCATGAAGTTTATGTCTGTCAACATGAGGGGCCTAGGGGGGAGGGCCAAAAAACTATCGCTGAAAAATATTAGTAGAAGTGGATCATCCAGATGTGGTGTCGATTCAGGAAACGATGGGGGCCATGCGACCTCATAATTTTTGTTATGACCCAAGGGGGGCATATATAGGGTTAAATGTATATGATATGACCCCAAGGGGTGCCATATATGGGGCTAAATGTATATGTAATGCATGTGTGTGTGTGTGTGTGTGTAATAGGGTCGACCTAATAGTAAAGGGGCCCCATGTGTAGGTGTGAATATGTATATATAGAGATCATGTATTCATTATTGAGGACAAGCGAATTGTGATGTATAAATGTATTTGGTTATGTGGAGAATGTTCTTCTATTCTTTAAGGAGTTATTGTATAACTTATCCAACTTGGAGTTGTGCTCCATGATCACATTCTATACATGGTGTGTACTTCTGTTCTGTATAAATTATTTATCTTGGAGTTGTGCTCCACGCTGACATTCTGTACATGGTGTGTACTTATGTTTTGTTATGATCTTTTAAGCATTTGGATCATTACAATTGCAAATCTTAGAAAATTGTTTTCGATTTTGGAATTCTATGGTTTGGACTCAGAGGGATCATAGGGGGGGATCATTACTAGTTTCTTGACAAATACTTCACTTATAAATTGTTTTGTTGTACATTTAGAGCTCTGTATTGAGTTATACAGTAGGGAACTGGATACATCCCTAATTTTGCTGAATTTATATGAGCCCTATGAGGGAAAGGAATTATTTTGGGACAATATGTTTGAATTAAAATATTTTCGATCAAATAATCTTATTGTTGGGGGAGATTTAAATTTGACCCTTAGCAGAGAGGAAATTTATGGATCATTTGCACGTGAAGATAGACTGCCTAACTATTTTATTGATAATTTTGAAATGCCTGGATTGGTAGATGTAGAGCCAATTTAAATCTACCCTAGATGGAGTAAAAACATGAATGGATCATGTGGGGTCTCTAATATATTCAATCATTTTCTTTCTCACCATATGCTACTTCAGAAGATTGACATTTATAGGTCGTGGGTCGAAAAGGTGCATTGCTCTAATCACTTCCAAATATTTCTAAAGTTGGGTAAAGGTGATAGGAAACACGGTTCCCCTTTCAGATACAGTCCTTTCTAATCCGAGGAGTAGGAGTTTCATAATATGATATGTGACAAGCTTGCACGGGTGTAGACGGATTGGAAAGTGCCGTGTAAATGGAAGGAAATTTGTAAAATGAAGTCTCATGTTCGATTCTCACCAGGATTTACTCGTGCGCCATTCTTGCGGGCTGGGTGGTTGCACCTGGGGTTATAATGGTAGCCGGTGGGGATCGACCCTGTGTCACGTGAGTACAAGAACCGCGAGTTGCCGATTCCCCTAGTTAAAAATATATATATATGATATGTGACAATTGGAAAAATTTCAGGCTGATTTAGATGTGTCGACTAGTGCTCGATTTTCTTTTTCTCTTCGATTGATAAAATAGAAGGTTGTTTATTGGGAAAGGGAGAGCAAAAATAATAGGGATTAGGCTCTAAGGGATATCAAGCAAGACCTGGAGGCTCTTTATGAGGCTCTGGTTGTCTTGCAATGCCAACCTTTTGAAGATAAACACTACGCATACTTCAATGTATCTCAACAAGCAGTGGTTTTACTCTCCATGTAAAATCACTCTTTGTCTTTAAAAATGACTCATGTGGTAAGAGTGGTAGATATTAATAAGAAAGCCCCTTGGGGATTTTTTGATGGTGTCTACCAAGGTCCAGACCACGATTATGGCTTGGTCTTTATTTTGTATATCTCATACTCACATTTCTTTACAGGCAAAGCAAACTTGGGACACAAATCTAACAATTAGGGAGAATTTAAAGCTTTATTGCAGTCCTTAAAATCTCAATGGATAACAATTATCTTGATTTGTAGGATTTTAGAGATTGAGAGTTAACTATCAATTGGATGAATATTTGGGTTTTGGTGACTAACTTGGGGCTTCAACAAATTTTTCATCGGTTGAAAATTATATCAAAACAATTCCATCAAATCAATTTTACACATGTATTCTAGGAACTAAATACTATTGTTGATTCACTTTCAAAAGATGCTCTGCTTCTCCCCAGATGGAGTGTCATGTTCACCATCATGAGCTTGCACCCGGAGGTAATGTGCCTTGCCACCTTGCAGCCTGAGCTCCTAGACGAGCACATGGAGGGCACATCCTATCTCTTTCGAGGCCTGGTTGACATTTACATTCAATTTATGAAGCGTGAGGAGCATATGGTGATGTGGGTTTGTATTACATTTGGTAGGAAGGGAAATTATTGCAAGGTCCTTCCAAGAGTTATAAAGTTTCAATGGTACTATCGAACATGTTGTTCTCCACTGATCTCATCGTAGGCTGGTGGGCAATCTTATAATGCAAGTTTGGTCCCAATGTTCATTCCCATCAACAACCACTAGTTATGGTTGGTAAGAGCTTCAATCTCCCTACCCAATGTCGATGGTTATCCTTTCTGCCTAATTCCACGCATTTGGGAATGAGGGCGGTCTCATAGAGGTAGGGGGACTATGCGACGAATGGGTGTATTGCTCGATGATATGAATATTTCCATCAGTGGGATGGAGAGGGTGGATAATGGTTAGATAACCCAAAATAATGACGTGAGTGGCGACCAAGGAGTTTTAGATGATGTTATGATTTGGGGATGTAAGGTGGAGAGGTATGAGGAATATTATGGAACATTGGGTGATGTTGCTTAGTTGGTCACAACTTCGTTGCTAAAAAATTATGGATCAAAACGCAACGTTACTCCTCATGAAACTGTATTCTTGGAGGAAGGCGCTCCGACTTCTAAGCCCTTCCATTTCCAGTTAGAGGACAACTACTATGGTGACAATACTGGGGAATATTTTATGGAAGCGAACCACTTGAAGATTCTCTTCAAGGTACGCGGGGAAATGGATAACTTAAGGTTTAAAGTCGAGCAACTGGACCAAAACATCACTCTTCTTCTGGTTGTCTGCTCCAACCAAGCACAACATCATCCTGCACTTGACCTGTCTACTCTGGACTTGATCATTCCAGACATGCCAATCCCATTGTAGTTATTCCACTCTTATGCTCCTCTTGATGGACATGTTTCTCACTCTGCTTAGTTGTTGGACTCTGCTTTTGAAAGGGTTTCTCATGCCAGACCTATAGTGCTAGTTTATAATTTTAATATTGTTTAGATTTCGATATGTTACTATATGTTAGAGACCATTAGAAAACACTTTTTGTTTTTTTTTTCCCTCTAAGGATGTTTAATTCTTGAATTGTGCTTGGGTTGGGTTGGTTTCCTATCATGGTGGCCCAAATTCAAGAAGATTGTATATGTAAATGTTTTGGCAAGTAGCAGGTAATATATTTTTCTTACTTGAAAAAAATACTTTGCTTCTATATTTAAACAAGCTAGTTATTGAAGAGTTTTCTAATGGACAATTGATCTCAAAAAAGAATGTAATTTTTGGGATATGTAATAGGCCTCACCAAGCCTCTACTCTTTGGTCTTTTGTTTAGTTTTTTTGTTGTTGGCCTGGACAGGTTAGTAAAAGATATAGTCGCAGATATACAACTTGTTAGTTCTTGATGTAAGTGTTGTGCACCTGAGGAATGTACTCTCTATCACTGAAATCAAAACTTTTTTTTTAACTGGGAAAAAAGGCTACTAAGGACATCATCAATTCAAGGAGGGGAGAATGTGACATACCTATTTTCCCTATGGTATGTTTTAATGTTGAAAAAGGGAAAATAAATCAAGAGGGCATAAAAACCCTCTAATTGCATTGATTTGTCAATTAAAAATAATACCAATATGAAGAGACATTACTTTTGGTTATGCAACATTTCATCTTCTATTTATTTGAAATTGGATCATTGACATAGGCATGGGAGGAAATACAAATATGTGTTCATGATAAGTGAGAATACCCTGTATCTTAATATTTGTGTGTGAACCTAACAAGGTGTTATATGTGGGGTAACTTAGGTCCAATATAATTTCTCTTTAATGAGGTAAACAAGTAGATCCCTCTCAAGGTCCCAAGCCAAGTATTATTATAGATAATTACTTTCGTTTGTACTTTTATTTAAATGAATATAAATGATGAAATATTATTCTCAATTGTTGGTTAAGTTGAATATTAGTTTACCATTACATTATGTCTCTGTGATGAGTTGAGGTCTTTGACATCATTTTTTTATCAACATATATTTATATGTTGTAAATCTCTATAATCTACAATATTTATGTTATTTTCATTCTTTATAATAATATTAATTATTATGTGACCCACAAATTTAATGAGGAATTTTAATGTAGGAAAATTGATCTTTACAATAATATATTAGTACAAAATAAGATGACTATTCAATTAGTCTCCTTGATATTATTATATGGGACACAAACAACACTAGAACACAATAATAGTAAGTAGACATAACTATAATCAATGTAAACATAATGAATGAAGGTTGTGGTTAGAGGATTAACATGCCCCTTCCTTCCAAACCAATATTTCCCTCAATGGTGATAAATTGTAGATGCTTATATATGAAGAAGTCATCTTTCCATGTTGCATATTTTGTTGGCGGTTCTTCCACTTGATGAGGTACTTTCGATTTGGCAGGTTCTTCCACTTGATGAGGTACTCGATAATTGCTTGGATCCATAAATGATTGATTTGTGTTTCAATGATTGTTTTAGGTTTCAGTATGATTTTTCCCTCTTCATCTAGTTTTGGAAAAATAGTCTGGACTAAGATCTTGTCACCAATTACCTTCTTTAAACAAGAAACATGGAAGAACAAATGCACATGTGAAAATGTTGTGGCTATTGTACTTGCTTTAAATGGATGAGAAAGTGAGCAAAAATGGGCATATTTTGTGAATAGATCCACCACTACAATGATGGCGTTATTCCCTTTAGACTTTGGTAGACTTGTGTTAAAATCCATTGAGACCTCTTCCCAATGACGATTTCATATGACAAACAATTATTTACGACTCAGGGTCTCAATCATCTGTCCTTTGTTCTATTGGCAAACCAAACACTCCACCACTAAATTTTGAATATTGTTTTTAAGACCTTTCAAAAAAATCCTTCTTGATAATGTGATAAGATTTTAGAAATATAGTGTCCCCTTATAGGAAAAATGTGTAGTTCTGAGTTAGGAATTCTTACATAAATATAGGTGATCGTTATACCAAAGTGATTTATTCATCCACATAAAATTATTTGATGCACTAGGGTCCTCTTGTAATTGTTGAATGAGATCCCATGTATTTTGGTCATGTTGTCATTCTATCCTTGTTTCTTTGAACCAATTAACATGTATAATTGGAATAGCACAAATCAAGGCTTAAATGTCCTCTTTTGCCCTTGAAATTTCATTCACCACCACATTCCATTTCCCTTTTATGTAGATATTTAAAAAGTCACAACCTAGCATCTTTGTGACCCATTTTTGTTGCTCTTCTGAAGATAGTTATTGTTCCAGATTATCATGATTTATTTTTAGCTTGAAGTGTCTTCTTATTAGGTATGAGGGTCATTTCTAAGTTGCATGCAATATGGCCAAACTTTCCTTCTCATGAATGAGTTTGACTAAGTTATTTCCCTTAGGTTAGTGGCTTTCAAAGGCAAGGGGTCTTCCTTCTTGCATTAAAGCTACACCAATGCAATTCCCCAGGCATTACACTCCACAACAAAGATTTTCGTGAAGTCAGGTGTGGCCAATATAGGAGTTCTACACATTGATCCGCAAACAAGGGACTTATATCCCACTTGCTTCACCAACACATATACCAAGCATAAATGTAAAATATATTGTCTATCTCATCTCTTTCTTAGGCTACCAAGGTTTTTTCCTCTGCTCTATAGAAGGAACTCTATCCTCCTGGTGGTTGCAAGGCTTGTGTTTGGGTGTGACTGTAAGAAAGGTGATGAAAAAATGAATGTGTTTTGGTTCTCAACTACATGAGTGTAACATACAACCTAGCCACATCAAGAAAAACAATGTATGTATTCAACAACTCATTGATACACTTGTTGGCATACTTTCTTTACAAATCGAAGATCCTCTCTGTCAGACTCGAAAGAACGTCACGTGAGCCTGCAAATTGTGATGCCTTAAGTGGCTTCTTGAAGAAAATGCAAATCCACTTTTCTCAACTCTACAAGTAAGAGAGGGTAAATTAATTTAACAATAAATTATTGATGGTCGATGTTGCATATATGTTTATTCTTCCACCTTACTTTAAAATATGAACTTTTGCTTCTCCTTCCTTTGAGTTTAATGCCCTTAAACAAGAAGTAAACTTTGATGTGTTAGTTTTAAGGTTTTCATACAGGCTTAGTGGACTGTGGGTTGCTACACACAGGCTTGTCCCAATGTGAACGATCAAGTCTGTGAAATCCATGGGTATATGGGTATATACAACCTCAATAGACATGGATCTTTGAGAATGAGGGATGGAATTGGAAACTCGGGCCAGACATCAGAGCGGATAGTCCATAACAACCATTGATCACCCTCAAACAATCTAAATGGATGGTCAACATGTGCTAATTGTTACATTGGAGGCAATGGATTCATTTTACCGTACATCATCTATCATATTTAACACCATAAAAAAGCAATGGAGTTTATCTCTTATCTATTCATTCATGCACATGAATTCCAAAATAATAACCATAACAATCAATGACAATGAACACAGATTTTACAATGGAATTTCAAATGGGAAAAGCAGCTTCAAATGGAGCTCAGTTTCTTCCTTTTGACAATCTCCAGTATAAAGCTTTCATGTCTTTCTCCCCCCTCCTCTCCTGGGAAAAAGAACCCTCTGCAAATGAGAGCTAATGAGTAAATAAGGAGAGTTGGGAGGTGAGGAAAGGCCAACAACCAAAACTGTTCACTTCCCATTCCTTAGCCTCCTCTTCTATTAATTTTTTCATTTCATTAAATTCTCATTTCATTTTTTTCACGCTTTTTTCATTTTTGTCTTATTTGACTTTACATTTGATTATATTTTACATAGCTTGGATAACCTTCATTAGTTTTCGAATGGTTGAGTATCAAGTCTCAACCATTCCTTTGGTTCAGATCCATTTCGGATCACACATGAAATCTTTAAATTTTTCAAAATCACGGGTTGCTTCTTGAGTTCAAAAGAAAAGCATCATTTTTCAATAGTGATGTTATAGGTGGTACTATTTGAACATGGTTGTTGACAAACTTGTGATAATATCTTGTAAATCATAAGAATCCCTGAATATTCTTCAATATTTTTGGAATTGCCCATTACATCATAGTTTTCAATTTTTTAAGATCTACCTTGACACCCTCATGAGATACAATGTGACCCGAATATTCCACTTCATGAACCCTAAAGGCACACTTGGAAGGCTATGGATATATTTATTTTTCCTTCAATATTTTTCATACCATGTCAACATGTTGTATTTACTCCACCCAAGATTTGTTGTAAATTAGTAAAACATCAAAAAATACTAAAACACACACACACACACACACACACACACACACACACACACACACACACACATATATGGAAGGGATTGAAATTACAATTCATTCAGCTATGAAATGTGGAAGGTGTTTAATTATGGTATCTGCGGGAGGTTATAACCTCTACATGTAACCCTGACGAGACTATAATATTCCGGGAAGCAAGACAAACCCTAAAACGTTGGATAATAACCCTAGGAGGACAGTCGGCTCAAGAGAATATTTATTATTGAGTTATTAGCCTCAAGAAGTATAAGTCCGCCTAGTTAGGTCACTTGGAGGACTGTAAATAAGAGGGAACTAAAGCTCATTTGTCACCTCACTCTCACAACTGCATAAGTCCAGTGGTGCACAAGTTTGGAGAGGAGTTGCAGCTACAACTGTTGCAACTAACAAATTTGGGTTTTGGCTTAGACTTTATATTGGTTATGGTTTGGACTTTATGCTTGGATTTTGGTTATTCTTGCTTGGTGCACTAGACCTGGAGAGAGGTACACTACCTTGATTGGTTATTGGTTCTAGGGTTTGCTTCCATAATTATTCTCTTTGTCAAGTTTAAGTTGCTTGGGGGTGGCATTTGTGCCTATGGTTGGGTGACAATATTGAGATATTGTCTATGGTGAAACGAGCAAACCTATTTTTCTAACAGGTTATGGGACCACACTATCTTCAGACAGTCTAACCGCTGGAATATAGATTGGGAGGATTTTCTCAGTTACAGTTGTGGTTGCAGTCTAAGTTTTACTGCAACAACGAAACACTAACCCTCTTGTTAAGGCACCTTAAGTGAAGAGCTTGACCTAATTTTTGGATAGTCTAGTGCGCCCTAGCCTAGCGCACCTCCTGGTACTCTCAGCAAGCCAAGACGTCAAGTTTGAGTTTTTGGTCAAGTCAAAGGTTAACCAAGTCAAATAAGTCATGACTTACTCTATGAAGTCAGAAAACAAGTTAGAAGGGGATTCTAACTTCAGAGCATGGAAGACAAGGATTGACCTCATCCTTGCCAAGAATAAAGTGTTAGATATCGTGAAAGGCAAGATCATGGAACCACTATTTGAAGTGGGAAAAGAGAAGGAACCTCAAAACGTTGCAGTTATGGAGAAGTTCAAGGACAATGCCATCAACACTATGAGTATCATAGTGGAATTTGTAAAAGACCACTTGATACGCTACATCTCTCATCTTGACTCATCTAAGAAGATGTACGATGCCATAACTAACCTCTTCTCAGTTAGAAACATTAGACAAGTAATGAATCTGAATAATGAGCTCTGTGACATGAAAGTGAATGATGATGACAACATAACATCATACTTTGTAAGAATCTCTCAGTTAATAGATCAACTACAAGCTATTGAAGAAATCCTTTCAGAAAAGGAACTAGTAAATATAGTACTCAATGGCCTTCCCAAGACATGGGATGCATTTGTCGCAAGCATGAACATAAGAAAGGAGTATCCCACATTTGAAAAACTTTGGACTTGCTTTGCATAAGAAGAATCAAGGATTAATGCAAAAGAGAAATCCGAAAAGAAATATGATGATCAAGCCTTCACACCAAAATTCAAGAATTTTAGGAATAAGAAGTTTGGCTTAAGGAAGAAACCAAATCAAGAAAAGGATATGTCAAATATACAATGCTTCAACTGTAAAAAAATATGGTCACTACATGAACCACTGTCCTAAGTTGAAGAAAAGGAAGGAAACATACAAAACAACAATTGTCAAAGAAAGGGAACCCTCAAAGAAAGCCAAGTAGGATAAAACAAACTTATTCTTCTAGTCAAGGTAACGATATTCTTCATAGTTCTTGTACATACCATGTTTACATAGTCCTTGTACATATCATGCATATCTATTTCTAGTCAAGAAGAAAAGATGGTCCGTGAAACAATACATATGGAAGAATAACAAGATAATGATTACTATTACGATGACTACAAGAAGATGAAGTACGTTGGAAAATTCTTGAGGAATCTATTATATCAACTGTTGAAATCAGAATCAAACTTGAAGAGACTCAGAAGGAGTCAAATCATAAAGAAGTCAGTAATCAAGAGGAAATTAGAATAAGACTTGTGACACTTTGCAGAAGACAATAAGGATGCAGATGAACGCATGGACTCTCTTAGATGGAGGGAGCTGATTACAGAATTCTAAAAGAAGAGCATGCATTCATGCATGAAGCAAGGATTAGGAGTGAGCAAATCCTAAATGATATGATCCATTGAAGAATCTGTGAAGATTATGAAGTATCTGTGCATGTTCCCATTGAAAGTAGCAGCCATGATAAAGCAACCCATGTTCAGTTTGACTCTAGAAGAAGTCTTCTTCAAAAAGAAGTCTTAAGTATCCTTGGTTGTCCATCTACATCCATGTTCCTATCATGAAAGGAAGAAGTTGCTATATTTAAGAAGGAAAGGCATGGAATCTATAGAAGACTCCATGGACCCAAAAGCTAAAAATGAACACGAGGAAGAACATGAAGACTCCAAGAAAGAAAGAAAATCTAGGACAACCAATTAGTATACTGAGAATCATAAGATGACCAACTTGGTTTGAACCCACTAAAAGCAATCAAGTAGAAGAAATGGAAGTTGTGATGAAGAAAAATGTTGTAAGAAAATGTGAAAATGACTATGATGACAACTTGTTCCAGTAAACTGGCACTTCATAATTGTTTGGTAGACACTAGAGCAACAAATAACATTATGCTCTAGAAGTTTTTTGGGGGGAGCTCTGAGACAAGTGGGCTGAAAACACTAGAGAAACCTTGCATGAACCGTTTCCCCTGCAACCGAAATGGTCGCATGAGAAGCACCAGACATAACTGATATGCTGCAGTTGACCGTACATGATGAACCCAAAGGACGGGGCAACCCCCCACGTACCAGAATGTTGCAGCAAATGACAGAGCAAGACTGCATGCCAGGAGGCCCACTTTTGAGCCGCCGCCATACCTGAGAGAACAGATCCTAGCCAAGGAGAAGGGATTTAGCAAAGCAATGGATGTTGAGCCAAGCACGTCTCATCCAAAGGCATCTCAAGGATGGGAACCAAGGAAATGCATTCTCCAATCTGATAAGCCGCCGCAATATCTAATAATCTCACCCAAGGTTGGGGAACACACCGAGTTTATGAGGGAGCATGCCCTCATCGACAAGTTTCTTGGTATTTGGACTTCACAATGGGATCTCTTGATATGGATCAAAGATTGGTGGAACCCTAAGGGAGATTACGAAGTGAAGCTCAGCTCCAAGGGTTTTTTTACAATCATCCTTTACAATCTCAAAGACAAGGACATAATTTTTGACAATGGGCCATACTTTTACAACTCAGTCGGGTTATTTATTCGATTCTAGATGAACCACTTCAGCCTATAGAAAGAAGATATCACAATGGCTCCAATCTAGATAAGGCTATACTCCCTTCTGAAGGAATTCTGGCTGGAGAAAATCCTTATGGGTATAGGGAATACGGTGGGAAGATATGTCAAATCCTCGGAAGCCACAAAGCAGATAAAATACACCTCCTACGCTCGGATCTGTGTCTACATGGACATATCAAAGGCTTTACCGGGCTTAGTAACCCTAGAATATCAGGATGAGAAATGGAATCAAGCGATCGATTATTAGCATATTCCCTTCCGCTGTAGGAAATTCCACGATCATGGCCACCTTTTCCGGGACTGTCCCTTAAATCCCAAGAATCCTAAAGTAGGAGAGGGGAAGCAAAATGATGGCTTCACCACGGGCACTAGCAGAAAACGACACCCATCCAGAAAACATAATCAAGACAATGCTCTAAAAATATCCACTAAAAACTCCTACGACATTCTTAATCAACTCCCTGGGGAAGAGGAGGTCGGAGATCCGCACAAAAAAGACAGCCAGGAAAAGGAAAAAGGCAAAGCCAAGAACCCAACCGAAACAGGCAAACACAATAACCAAGACACAAGCCCCACAGGAAATACTTATGGGGAGAAGCCAGAAGAAAGTGGGGACACTCTAATGTAGGTTGATGAGAAAGATTTAGCAGACATAGGTCTCGAAGAAATGGAGGAAGCCTTCAATCGAAAGGATATGCAAACCATCCCAGTGGAACAACTCAGAAAGGTTCACAAAGTATTCATTGACTCCATGGTAGGCTCTACCTCGCGACTAGGGATATCCTTAGACCCAACCACTGAGCTCAAACGAACCTCCCGGGAAAGCAGGAAACGAGGGCGCAAATATGTACAACAACTCATCAAGGAAGTAGGCAACTTCATGCTCAACTCGAGGAAAATCCAGAGACTCACGGAGGGATACCTACATACACCTCATAACTCATCATGATGAAGATCATAACATGGAATATCAGAGGGCTCAATGGAATATCCAAATAGAGGACTCTTCGAGACTGTATTCGTGTTGAGAATCCAGACATTCTCCTTTTGCAGGAAATAAAATGTGTTGGTGAAGAAGTGACAGATATCTTTCGACGTTGCTGGAGAGGATGCAACTCCCTTCATACGGACTCCAACAGAGCGATAGGCGGTCTGGAAATCTTGTGGAATCTTGACAACAATCATCATAGATCGACCCTTTTCCACATTTGTCATGCTTATGGCTCACTTCAAAGTCATAGGATCTACCAAAGAAGGTGTGATCACAAATGCGTACGGGCCTCAAAGCACTCAGGACAAAGAGTTTTTTTGAAGAGAATAGCCACCATCAAAACATTGATGGGTTTGCCTAACTGGATGTTAGGGAGCGATTTCAATATCATCCTAACATTGGAGAAAAATACAGGAGGCACCAAGAGGATCAATCAAGATAGTGGTAAGTTCTGAGCCCTCATAGACCAATTGGCTTTAATAGATATAGAAACTAGAAATGGCATTTTCACTTGGTCCAATCGTAGATCTAGGCATCAACATGTAGCTTGCCAACTAGACCATTTCCTCATTTCAGAAGCCATGTTGTTGGAGGACCTCGTCATTGAAGCCAAGATTCTCCCGAAATCAGGCTTGGATGACTGGCATGTTTCACTCTGTCTTGATGTCGAGGCGATGCCCAAACTCAAACCCTTTAGATTTGAGAAGTTTTGTCTCTCTCACCCAGACTTTAAAAAGATTTCAAAATCCTGGTGGAAGCAAGCAAAAATAGACCATGGAACATGCATGTAAAAATTCCAACAGTGGCTCAAAAACTTTAAGTCGCAGCTAAAGAGATGGAATAGGAATGTATTTGGGAACATCCTGCGAAGAATGAAGGAAATCGAGCAGTGCCTGGAAACCTTGCAAAAGACCTTCATTACTGGGGACAAAATGACAACCTTAATGAAGGAAGAGGATGAACTCAAGGCATAATTGGATGAGAGAAAGGAACATGAGGAAATACTCTGGAGACAAAAATCCAGGGTACATTGGCTCAAAGAAGGTGAAAATAACACGAATTTCTTTCATCGATCCAAGATGCACCGAAGATACTTCAACATAATCACCCAACTAGAGGATGCCTAGGGAAATCCCATCAGAGACCATGACAGAATAACAGAGGAACTGATAAATTACTACAAATACCTCCTAACGGATCTCATCAATGACATAATGCCAGTAATTCACAAAATCACCAGGAACATACCCTCCCTAGTCACTCAGGAATAAAATGAAGCCGATGAGACCCATCACCCAAGAGGAGGTGGATCAAGAAGTTAAATAAATTCCCCCAGGTAAAGCTCTAGGTTCAAATGGCTTCATGACAGACTTATTCCACTATTGTTGGCCAATGATTAGAGATGAAGTCTGGCAAGTGGTGGAGGAATCAAGAACTTCGGGACAATTTCTCTCAACCTTCAATGCCACCTTCCTCACGCTCATCCCGAAGGAGGAAAGGGTAACAGATCCCAAACAATACAGACCGATAGCTCTCTATAATGTCATCTACAAAATTATCACCAAGGTCATGGCCATGCATCTCAAACCAATTCTGCCTTACATCATCTCCAAAGAGCAAGTTGGCTATGTGGACGGTGGGAAAATCATGGTCAGCATCATCCTAGATCATGAAGTCATCCACTTGATTAAAACAACAAGGACTCCAGGTATGCTCATCAAACTTGACCTTTCCAAAGATTTTGATAGAATCAACTGGCAATACATGCGCTCCCTCCTCGAGGCCTTTGGCTTTGACAGTCACTGGGTGGCTAGGATCATGAGGCTCACTTCCTCAACTGTTTCCTCTATCTTAGTCAATGGAGTGCAGACACAAACAAATCTCCCTAACTTCCATAGAAAACTAGAGAAAAGCAAGATAGAATACATACTTCACCGTAAACTTCATGGTCATATAAACTAGTTTAGAGAGGTACAAGTGACATACCTTTTAAACGATGCTTGATCCTCGCTAGTGTCGTCCTTGTAACTCCTTTGATTTTGCAGAATGGTCAGCCTGTGTAAGAAGTACAAAACAACAAAGAGGGAAAACA
>SNQJ01S0210440.1:0-15992 GCA_010110895.2 Picea sitchensis
TACACTAATAGATTCATAAGGTCTAAAGGACACAATCAAAGGATCATACATACCTAAATGGTGATTTATCGCAACACAAAATTTGAGGTGGTTCTCAACATCATGTATCATATGTGGCCAATAACATTATCGTTGTAAAGTTGAAACTATCTTTGATATGATAAAATGTCCAACCAAATTTAAGAAATGTGATTACCAAATTACCAAATTCTTAGATTCACTTGCAAGTACTACACACATCTTATCAAGTCAATAGAGAGGATCATTATGCAAATGAAAACAAATAAAATTGATAATAAGGCCTATGGAGGTAGTGTATCATCCTTGTTGAGTGATTGCATAAAATTATGCAAACTTTGTGTGTATTGTAGAACTCTGGCCAATTTTTTGTATCACACCCTTTTGTGTCAAGAACCACTGCCAATGCTATTAGTGTTCGACTCAAATAATAATGTACCTTGTTATCTCTTCAATGTAAATGTTTGATAACCAATTGGAATTGGTATCAAAAAGTCTATTTCATATGTGGTGTGTTCTCAAGTTTTCTCTAGGTTTGTAGGAAATAAAGTGGTTTATGGTTAGAATGAATCATGAACTATTTTCCCTACACATAGTGTCTCCACTAGTGAACTACTTAAACAATGGAGTACATATCTCTATCATAATTTTAATAGTTGTGGGATATGTCATTGAATGTCCCTAATTAAAATGCAGTGGAATGATGTTGTTGTGTCATATCAAGACCCATCTCATAGTCATATGCATCATCTTATATATCGAAAAGATGATCTATATATAGTAGTGTAAGCATAGGTTCACTGCATAGCTTTGACCTCTTCACTTCTATTATCAGACAAATCGGTAGGTGCGGACACTAGTTGATCTCCCTAGATCCACCTAAATCTAGAACAAAACACGCCAAAACATGACGCTTCCCTTAAGTTTTAGATATTGAATTTACTAACTAAAGAGAGATAGGTGACATACTGTTTAAATGTCTCTTCCTCTCGCCATCACCATCCTAGCTTCGTTCCAATGCTCATATAGTGATGATCCTGCAAAAGAACGCAACCAACCAAAGTGATAGCAATAGCACAAACTCAATATAAACCTATGTATGTGATCAAGGAATCATACAATAAAACACAACAAGCTTTATAGGAAAGAATCATATTACTGTATCATATTAAATGTGAAAGAGAGATTACAACCATGGCCTTGATGTTGTAAGGTCCCTTCCAACTGTCCTTCATTCCCCACACACTTTCACTCCAAGAATTCTGAGAGCACAGATCTGATAGTATTCACAATCTATATTAACAAAGGTAAAACTCAAAACCACTCTAACCAAGCTAATAATTCCAAGCCAAATCCAACTTAGCCAATCCCAAAAGATCCAAAGCTAACTTTCTCCATGAGAGCTCCTCTCCTTTTATAAGTTGAAGAGGATAAGGTGAGGAGGTTAGGATAATCCCACTAAATCATGAAAGTGAGTAAGATCCAAACCATTCGGATGCCACCTCACCATGGAAGTTTCTCCTTCTAGAATATTCGAGAAAACGCTTGTTTTTCCCACATGTAAGCATTCTCGCACCTTGCCTATAGAGAAACCTGCGAACCTCTCACAACCCATCTATGGTGAAACCTGCGAGAATCAGGCATTCTTGCACCCTGCCTATATAGCAACCTACAAACTTCCCTTTTTATAGGGTTTTTACACAGGAAAATGCAACTTCTTTTCTCAGAAAAAGTTCTTCTCCCTTCTTTCTTTAGTAACTCAAGCCATTGACCCCTTTGAAGACTACAGATAGGTTTGCATCATTAACAGTAATAGGGATGATGAAAATAATGTGTAACAACTTCTTCAAAAGCTCCTTGTTGCACCTTGATCTATATTATGAAGCCTTGTTTCCTCAAATTCCCTCTTAAGATTTAGTTAAATTGTTAGGTCAAGTGTGAGAATCTTGGAACAGAGGGTCTATTGAAATTAACCAATACCAACAAAATTTTAAGTTCTATGATATTATTTAGAATAGACCAATAGAGAATCATTACCAACTTATCAAAATCAACTCAGATTCCTTCCTGGACAATTTCAAACCCAATGTAACCAATGGATGGCATTGCAAACAAACACTTGGAAAGATTAAGAAATCAATCAAATCCTTCTAACCTCAATGAGCTCTTGAATATTTCATCGTATCGCTTCATTCATCCATATATATTTGTGATAAAATAGCCCATTTTATAGTGGTGATCATACTTCCAAATAAATCTAATGGTGTACCACACAATGCAATGATACTCCTTGTGGATCTATGAATACATCACTACACTATTTCAGGGTTGCATCTAATCATTGGCACTATTGTTTCCCAACATCTCATCCCTTTTTGGTTGAAAACACACATCTGCCAAATGCACAGGGTTCTCTCACATCCTTGATAGTGATAACAACAAACTTTTGTGAATGTGTAATGATCTTCCAAGATTTCTTAGAAGAGATAATTTCTAGTTTTTGGAATATCGTAGACTTGACCATCAACAGAAACATACCACTTGAGCTTGTGCATATTACTTTCCATGTCAATCCCAAATACATGGTTAACTAAGAATAAGTTTTCATACTTCCATCAATGCAATATCACATAGGAATTCATATTAAAACATTGAATCTTGTACAAAACAAAGCATTGTTTCTGGAAAATCACTCCCTTCCATCTAAGAAGGCAAGGACATTGTGGGTGATTATTGATGTTCAGTCTCAATATATTCATTGCATCAACATAATTAATGTTCTTCACACTCCCACTATTAATGATAATCTAGACATGGTTTCATGATTCAATCATAATTCACACTCCCACTATTAATGATAATCTAGACATGGTTTCATGATTCAATCATAGATTGGTACAAACATTAACCCATCTCTCTTCCTCCTCATTTGGAGTAATTTGTTGAATTGTTCTCTTTTCTATTATTTATTATTGAGTTGTGTCAATGGATTTTTTCTATGGAACTATCAAAGGGAGACAAATATTTTTTCTTGCAAGACAATTTTGAGGCTGTGGATCAGTGATGATAGCTTGCTATTTATCCATCACCATCTTTGCAACCTTCATTCTTCATTGGAATGGGACTTGTGGTGTGATGTTCACATGACTCTATTAGATGAGAAGGATTTTTGGAACTATTGGAGGATTGGAATATCTACATTTACTAATTTGAGTTCCAATTGATCTTCCCTTTATTTTTGTCCTCGTCACCAATAGGTTTTGAGTTGGGAAATTTTCTAACTCATTGGCTTATGTTGTTTTTTTCCTCCACCAATGTGACTCTTCAAATTCTCCTTAACTTCATGGTGAAAAAATAAGCATATTCATGCATATTGGTGGTCAAAAGAAAATATCTTTTCAAGATAATAAACTATGCAATGTCACTTTAAACTCTACAATGTAGTTAGGAACTAGTGGCTTTGCTTCTGGTGCAAATGCTACCACTACATATACTCAACATGGCATATGTCCAATAGGCGTTCCATGGGATGAAAATTTCCTTCATGTTTTTTTTACATGGTCTCACCCACTTCCTTCCTCTCTAAGCAAAGGATTACCACCAAAGTGGATTTGAGGTGAAGTTGAGGGTGAAAAATGGAAAGTTTATTCTCAACAATTTCTTCATAGAAAACCAGTGCTCTTGTTGATACACTCACCCAAATTACACACATCTATGTCACCTTCAAATAGTGGAATTCCAATACTTACTTTAAACTAAACAAAACTCCCCCATTGAATAGTGCATCAACTCTAGGTTTCACATTTGATGATTGCTTCCTACAAGAATGATTATCCTCATAAATTTAAAACAATGGTCATACATGTCATCCCTATGTCTTCATGTCTCTTCTTCTACCATGTTTTCACATCTACCATGGTGGAACAAGGCGGATTCATTTCTCCCATTATGTAGTTGAGTTAGTGCATGGAAATTTTGTCGAAGGTAAACAAAGGCAATCACCCTTTACTTTTAAATATGTCGCTAGCACTTACAAACCAACATAAGGTATAAATCATCCATATGCTAAATAAAACATAATAGAAAAGGAAAATAAAATCTTCTCTTTGATATGAACCAATCTAAACTACTAGGAGGGTTCATGGGACACATATTTGAGTATAGAATTCAATCAACTTATGATATATGAGGAAATGAAAAATTAATGCAAGCATAATGATTCAAGTCATTGTAATAGAAATACATTAAAATAGATAACTAAGATCTGAAAATTTTGTTAACAAAAATAGAACTAGATTGTCCAACCCATGTATAATACACTAAATCGTCACATTTAACATACTGTGATATAAATAAATCCAACATATTTAAATGAGGGATGGTTGGATACATAATGCCAAGAATATCAATGAATACAAAACCACACTTACAATGATTAACAATGAGTAGTATACGTTGAAATGACGCTTAACTAGAAACACTTAACCATGAATATGTTTTTGACCCTTTGTTTGGTAAATTTCAAATATAAAACTTATAGCCGAATAGGTTCACCATACCCAAAATTAGTTCTACACTTCCTTTCATTGTATTCTCAATGAAAGGTAGTGTAGAACTACTTTCATAAACATAGGTGGCATAACAAACAAACAACATCTACTTGACAAGATAAATGAAATAATGCTAACAAGACAAAAAAAAAAATGTTAACATAATACACAAAGAACAAATGTAATGATACTAGCTTAACATGATGAAATTCATAATGCCAACATGGCATGAACATTGACAATATGAAATAGGGCTCTTAGAAATGCATACAAATAACACAAAAATCCATGAACAGAAGTAGAAAATAACACAATTCATGGGAAAAATTACCACATCATTTTCTTTTCACTCAAGATCCTTTGTATTGGACATGATTCTAATGAAGTAATCAACAACATGTCCAATACAAAGGAAAACACCAATTAGTGGATACACCTAAACTATTATGTTGCACTAGGTTTCTAAAAAAGGCATGCAACCAGATGTTTAGGCAGAAGTTTTTTTTATTGATGCACCTAAATTATTATGTTTTACCCATGCCCTTTAATACCCAAAGCATTGGTTATCCATGGCTACAAGTGCATTGAGCAACAACATGTCAAAAATACATCAGTTCTAAACATTGGTCAACACACATTGATGATCCACATTGGTCTAGGTGCACCGATGTTTTTATACCAATGTGCACCCAAGTGTAAAAACAAAAAATAGTAGTTCTAATTTTGGTTCCTTCCAAAAATTTGTGCTCCATGACCCATGCACACTAGAGTTAACAGTCCCCAAAAAGACATCAATGTTTCAATTTCTAATTGGTATATTGTTTTTCCTATTTGGTATGGGTGAACTAATGCTCCTATACAATGTAGGTGCATCAATGCTCTTCTTAGGTATGGGTGCACTAGTGCTCCTAATACACCAAAATCAATCAACAATAATGTCCCTAACGCTTGAGACTAAGAAAATAAAAAAAATTATACGATGTCCACAATATAGCAACAAATCACCAACAAATCGATGAAAAGCACAAAATTAAGTAAGAACTATAGCTTATAGTTCCGTGATTTTCATCGATTTGGTCACATGTAATTAAGCTTTCTCAAAATGCAACCCTGATTATTATTATTACTCGAATACTAGTTCTTTCTAAATACAATTTCACCCCAATGATCATATTTCCCTCCCACCTATAAATAGGAATATACAAAATTGGAATTTCTATGGACCACCCCCCTCCAAATTCTTCCTTATTACCATCTTAATATGTCATTGCAATATTTTCCACGGAACAGACGGTGGGACATTTTTCTTCCTACACAAATCCAATAAGGTTATTGTTCTCCCATGTGGTGAAAATGACTTCATATACCTCTTTGTTCCGCATTTCACATTGTAAAAAAGGGATTCTTGCTTCATTACATAAAGCTTAAGAACTTTGTTATCAAGATATATCCACAAACTATTAACCGGATGTATAGAATGAAAAGTCTTGTATGTTATTGCTATCCGAACCTCTAGAGGTAGGTTCTAAAATTTATTTTTGGGATTCTAAAGTGGAATGAAAGCCACTAAGATCTCTTCTTAAACAAAAAAACACCATGTCCATGACACTCTGTAACAATGGTAATTCTCTTTTTCATGTGAGACACAAGGAAACATGTCACAATACTTTCAAAGTTGCATATATCATGTCACAAGATTTTGGAAGTTGCATCATTAAGAGAAGTTGAAATTAACAAAGTTACATTCATAGATATAAACAAGCCATAGAAATAGCCTTGTATATTATCTTCTATATAATGTGTGTACATCTAAGTCCTTATAAAATTACGGCATGACATTTTCATGAATTTCTTTTTTGGGTCTTTTTGCTTTCCGCTGCTTAAGGCAAATCATCACCGTCCATGTTCTCATATTTATCGGGTTCTTCTTCAACATATGATGTTTCATAACGCCAAGTGTCTGGTTCGCATCTAACGCATGGATGATGTCAGAGGCCATCACCCAAAAAATAAAAAAAAATATTGGAATTTATATGGCCAATTTTAAATATTAGCTGAAGTGAACGGCTGGCTGGCTGAACAAAAACTCAGAATGTACTATTTACCGGTCCTCAGTCGCAAGACCATTGAAATGGTTTATGGTCTGCTCCACCGGATCTTCAGTTGATGATCATCTAGCGACATTCTCCTGAAACGTAAAAATTATAAGTACAAAATTATTAAGTACATGACACATATAGACATGCCTACCATCGTATTCTACATCTCATAGGGAACATCATCGCACCCTCACCTGGATGGGGTTGCCGGGAGACCATGGATCTCGGGTCGAAGTTTGACCATCACGATCCATTGTTCAGCAAGAATGGTAGGGTTGGTAGTGTTTCTCCCTTGATTAAAAACAAAGTAAGACATTAAAATTAAGGATGATATCAAACATTTACATAATTTATAAGTAACAAAAGGTTAAAGTGGATCGATTTTTATTTACATTATCTTGCAAATTGGATCTTGGGTTTTGCCCCATGCTTTTCCTACGATATACCATGACTTTATAATTGTACTTGTAACCAAGTTAGAGGTCTTCTTCCGCTGTTCCAGCTCAAAGTTGTCACCCCGGGTGACAAAGGGTAGTATGGTTTTTAATGTTTTTGGTTGCAACTACCTTAAAGTTGTAAGGTGATACAAATAATATTCTTAAGATGTTTGGTACTTACAATTCATGACTACAACTTCAAGTACTCGCCCATTAGGTTAATATGTTGATTTAGTTGGGTTTCGAAGTGTCGTGCAACCTATCATCAAAATTTTCTTGGCATATGGCAACAACACTTTTATTTAGATCCAAAGAAAAATAAAGCTAAATGAATTCAAAATTGTAATTTGCACCTTGCTCACATTTGCCTCCTAATTTTCTCAAAATATTCTCTTTGCATCATCAATGATTGCCTTCCACTGAATTGAGGGGACATACCAGGATTTTTGTCACAAGCTTCCGCCTATGCAAACATCTCGCATAGCCTTTAAATATTCACCCATTGCATGTGACCGCATTGAACTGTTCACACCAAAGAGGCTCCTCTCTCAAGATAACTATGTTCCTTTTGAGGTTAATTCCCCGGCAAATCAAATCGCACAGGTTGTTCCAAAAATAGACAAGGCCTCTTCTCTACACGCTATAAAAGGTCATTCCTTGGCCAATAATAACAAAAGATATGATCAATTTAAACAATAATCTAGGGACACTTCGTATGAGGGCAAACATTAAAATCCATTAAAATATGATTTTAAACTACCTCGGAGTCTTGATTGTTTTAATGGAAGTCCATTATTGTTAACCAAAAATGTGCACGGAAGGGCACCGTCAGCAAATGCATCCATCTCAACCACATCATTATGATCCTGCCTTCCACCCTCTCTAGGGCTCCGGATCAGTGGATGGTTGGTATGTCATGACTCTATCCTGCGATGTGAGGTGGAAGATGAGAAGTAAATATGCTCTCATTAGTTGTGTAAGTAACGACCGCCACATCAAGACTCAGCGCCTCAGGGCTCCACTACTACCAACCCGGATCTAACAAATAATATTCTCTTTATAATTTCTCCTTTTCGCGGAGATAATGTAAAGTTAAAGAAAAAAGTATCATAATTGAACATATGAGTGCATTAAACAAAAAAATTAAATTATGGTTATATGTGTTAAAAGTTGTGAGATAAGGGAGTTGATCCTTTTCGGACGTCTGGTTTTTTTTTTTTTGGATTCATCTAACAAGCTAAATAGTTCCTGTTAGCTTTAATCCATCTTTTTTTAATGAGAGTATCACCCAGAAGAATAAAATCCCTCCTCATTACGTGAATCATGGATCCACATGGTCTAATCGACTATTATATATAATTTCAGCAAAACAATGTTATTTCAATAAAATTATATAAGCAAATAATAAAACAATGTAAAATGAAAGGGAAATTGATAATCATTTACATGTTCTGCAGTTGGTCCTTTTCCACAATCATCCTACCACATAATATAATTAGAACTCCCTGTATTTAAAATTTTTTTAATGATAACAAAAA
This sequence comes from Picea sitchensis, assembly GCA_010110895.2. Classification (NCBI taxonomy): domain Eukaryota; kingdom Viridiplantae; phylum Streptophyta; class Pinopsida; order Pinales; family Pinaceae; genus Picea; species Picea sitchensis. The sequence goes on from SNQJ01S0210440.1 coordinate 8,643, forward strand.
ACAATGTTAACTTATAATACTTACAACAATGTTAAAGATAATAAAAAAATATAATACAATAAGTAGAGGCGCGGTGTTGCATAAGAACCCCGCATTCATTAGTCAAATAATGTGTCTATTCTATTCAAAATGGTAATCCACTCAATAACTCTTCCCTCGAGAGCTATCTTTGATATGCCATCGACTACTTCCGACTTCTCACACATCCCCAAATATGCACTGTTGTCATTGTTGTCCCTGGGTCATGTGTGTCAAGGCTTATAAAACTCCTTCGATATTTTCGGAAGCTTTAGGCCTCCATCAATATAGATAGTAGCTCCTTTATTTTAATCATCCTTGTTTATTAGTTGTATATAATTTATGGCTAGGCGTATTACGGTGATACCACATGTACCCGCACTCACCGCATCCAATCGTTATAATTTTAACACGTTCCTACATAGTCCATCAATTCAGCTACTATATTGTATTTTACAATTATTCCATCCATCGAAAATATCCGTCATGTGGAGATGCAATGCTTATATGTCCCATTGTCAACCTAAGTCAACATTCATAGGAGGTAGTTCCTGGGTGCCCATTTCCACCGTGATGATTATACCGAAAGGGAAATCTATGTATCCTATGATTTCATCATCATAAGAGCATGATCCTCCTTTTCAAGAAAAATTCTTTGCCTACAATTTTATTCTGACTTTTCACCCTCTGTCCCGTTTTCTTATCATATCTACTAAATGCAGCTTGGCATTTTGGTTCCACATTTGTTCCCACGCCTCACACTGAACAAGAAATATTTGACGTGTAATTTGTTTGCTGTATCTTCAAATGCATGTGCACATGTTGTTAGCTAGTAGTCCATTATCATATTCACACAGCCTAAATAAAAAATTTATATCAAATCCATAGGAATTGAGTAGATTTGTCATTTCAAATAGCTCCAATGCAAGAAATTTCTTAAAAACATGGTACCTAAACTTAAGACTAATGCATAATATTCTAGGTTTGGATGCCTTTAGGTCTCAATCATGGGATTTTGTCACAAGTAGGACACTTTACGCCTTCTTAGAAGCATACACAGATTAGATTTTTTCCTACATGAGAATACAACCACATCCACTCTCATCGCTTCTCCATGGTAGATGCATCAAGTCCACAAAGGTACAAGTTCATGATAGTTGGATATGATGTGGACTAATGATAAATGTCTAACTAGATGTGTCTCTGGAATCCTTAAACATGGCTGGCTCATTAAACACAAAGGTCCAATTAAATTCTACCACATGTAAATGCAACATTAATGAACTTGAAAGACTAGTGGATGATGATGGACTAATGATTAAATGTCTAACAAGATCTATCTCTCAGAATCCTTATATAGGATCCTTGTCTTGTGTTCTAACACCTCCATATAAGAAGAGCTATGCATGTTCTAAACCCTCCCATATAAGAAGAGCTACGCATATTTGATATGGATAGAGGGAGAGGTACTATTGAGGGAGCAACCCAAGTCCAATACTCCTGTAGAGCCAATGGAACCTCCCTTTAGTATTATAATAAATGGGACATATAAAAATGAGTTTTCCTTTGCATCCACTCTGATCTTCTTAATTGACGAGAATTGACAACCTCTAACGAGGAATGTGATGATTTACCTAATTGGAATTTGGTGAGAGAAAACCCTAAAATTGCTAAGAGAAATCCTAAGGATATGAATCCAATGTATTTGAGTATAAGAAAGTTTGACTATAAGTTCATCCTCAGCTGTATGAAGTGCTTGAAGTAGAAGGACATCTTAGGGTAGAGTCCCTTAAGGGGTGTTCAATTGACCTAGATGTATTGTTTGTGGGTATCCTCTCTAATCACCCTTGTTCAAGGAGCTAGAATGTGACTGGTGGAATCCAAGGAGTATCTATAAGGGGGAGACAATCAATAGGGATGCCAACAAATTGAAATAACAAAGAGACATTAGAGGACCAAATTGCCTCATCCTAGAGGGAATTGTAGAGGCAATCTCTTTTGATGAATAAATATCCCATAAGGTATTCTCCTTCCATGTTGAGGAATTTGTTGATTCTTCAAAATTTTGTGGGAATACATATTCCCAAATGGCCATGGTGGAGGGATAGGAAGAACTTTGGGATGTTCTAGAATCGGTGATAGCAAAATTTGAAATCAAAATTTCCATTGGAAACAAGACTTAATTTTCTCTCTGCTGTTTTGACTTTTTTCTCTAAACCAAACTTAGAAAAAAACTAGAATGTGTTTTGGAAGTTGGTCATGGAGTATGCATGACTTCAAATGTAAAATTTTGAGATTGAAGTTTACATGGAATTTTGAATGATTTGTCATTGGATAAACATGCTAGAGTTGAAAAATCTGTAGATGTAAGACATAAAACAAACTATCTCAAGAATAAATAAATTTTCAAGATGTTCTTGGCAACCTTAGAAGGGACCTAAAAAATAAGAGTAGTAAACATGAGTAGTGATAACAATTTGGTATAGATCTGGAACTTAGTTTCCAGTGACTAAGGTTTAGTGATTCACTTCTGTCTCTCTAGAACCCCACCCTAATAACTACATTCCCCTAAAATAAGTTACTTTGTTGCACTTCCAACACCTAGTAATGATGATACAATTGCAATACACATGTATGTCAAGTTGATGGAGTTACTTGGTTACCTAATATAATAATGTTTTGATAGACAGACAATGCATCACAAAAGGATTATGAGTATCTGACATTGTATACGCATGATTTAGTGATTTCAAGGATACAATATTCCCAGATAGCATCACACTCTCGAAGCACAGAGTTGCATAAAGAGGCCAATGTTGTATTACAAGTTACATGTTCCATAAAGGTATAAGTTGCACAAGTTCATATTGCATTATAGCTGTATTAGCTTTGCCACAAATTGTTGCAATATAGTCACCATGCTTCTTACATGCATATAGTTGCAACATACAAATGTCGATGATAGCTCAATTACATATTATATGACATATTCTAACCCTCTTGCTCTAAATTTACCTAACTCCATTTATCCTCATTGGTAGACTCATGGTGCTTGGTGGACATGTCGGCCCGCCATTTTTTTCACACCATATGGAACTTAGGTCCTATGGTTAGGGAAAGAGCATAAGGTTTTTAGGTCCCATTTCCATTGCTAGTTGCATTATAAGCCCATATAGGTTTTTAGGGAAAGAATATAAGGCATGTTGCTGTATTGCTAGTTGCATAGTTGCAATGGTGAGTTGCATACAACACATAAAATATAGTTAAGTGAAGGCCCAATTCTATGTAAGGGATTAATAGTAAGCATGTGAAATTAGAAACGACTCTTAAAATGTTTTTCATCAAACACTCTCAATGAAGAAAATTCATATGGGTTTTGGGATCAAATTCACATAGGGTTTTGGGTTCAAAATAATGAAGCATGATTGCCACAACCACAACAATCATCAATGTATGACACACATGGGAAACATAACCCCCATGGAACTTTGATTTCTTGGGATCATGGTCTACATGATTATGTTCTTTATGTCTTGGGAGTCCTAGTTTGAAATGAAGTGAAAACAACCCATTCATATATAGGGTGCACCAATAGAACCAAACATTTTTCTTGATTGGTGAATGGTGAGGCAACAACATGGAGAGAAGTTGACATAGATAACCTTCCTTTAAAATATATCCAAAGGTTCCCCACCCTCTCTTATCTAACTTTTGACAATATTGATGACTGTATCATTTCATATTTATAAGCATGAAACCGTAATATGTTCCATGTGAATCAAATGCTCTTCAAATTCCAACCCAACCATCTACATAAGTTCTGATACCACCTTGAAATATCAATAAGAGTGGTTTTATTCCTCTCGTCCAACCACACTTTCAATGATAATAGCTCCAATATGTTCTTCAACAATTGATTTCCCATTATAATATCTTTCCAAATCATTATTTCTTTCCCATTTCTAGGCACCCAAGTGAGCCTGGATTGAATTAATTGGATTCTTGAATTAATGAGACTCCAAATATGGGATCCCTCTAGTTTTCCTACTTCCCTTTAATGCATCTCTTTCTTACCACATTGAAGTAATTCTTCCACACAACCTTTTTCCACCAGTCCACTCTTCACATGATCAGCCTCCAAAACAATCTTCCTCCCAATGCTAGATTTAGGAGAAATGATCTCTAATTATCAAGCCTCCTCTATCTTTGAGGGCTCTTAACAATGATCAATTGATGATGAAAGTTTCTTTATATTTTCCTCGCCACCTTTTGAGTAATTTATATTTTCTGCATTATCCCAATTGATTCTAGCATAGTTGAGCATTAAGAAACCAAAAGGGATATAATAATTAATTTAATTATAATGATGCACATATCTATATTTAACCATTGTGACCCCAACTAGTAGAACTTGCATTTATTTCATCCAAGATACTCTACCAGGACTGAACCGAGGAGTTACTTAGAGAAAGATACATACCTACATACTTGAAGGAAAACCATTTCTCTTGAAAAGGGAACTACAAAATCTTTGAAATGCTTTGAATATTGCTTATGTGTAATTGATTTTGGAAATGAGCTAGTGAAAGGATATGAAGCACACAAATGAGATTATTTTCCTAGAGACATTGATTACCGATCAAGAAGATGAAACATAGATACATGCCCTACAAGCTACAGATTTTTATAAGAGACTGTTTGATCACATCTCAAGGAAGTTTCCAATACCATTGCCACCTAAGTGAGTAATTGACCACAAGATTAAACCTACTCCAAGAGTTGTGCACCCAATTAGTAACCATATAAATTCTCTGGTCATTAGTTGAAGGAGTTAAAGGACAAACCAAATAGAATTTATAAAACAAGGGCTACATTTGATTTCATGTTTATAGTATGGAATATCATCTCTCTCAATAAAATTGTAACACCCCATTGCATGCAACACCCTTTGAGGGTGAGGAAAGCATATCTAGAACCTCCTGAGCAGATGACAGTGTTTTGTATCAACACCTTTACCGAGGATACTATTATTTTGTATCACGTACAGGATGGAGAAATGACTTTGTGTATCTAGGGTATGGAATATTTGAATTTAGTCATGTTCTTATGGTCAGGTACTCCGCCCCACCAACTTTCATAGAATAATGAGTAATATCCTTAGGGATTTCTTGAAAGGTTTGTTGTAATCTATTTGGATGATATTGTGGTGTACAACCAAAACATGGAACAACATCATGAGGCTTACTTGAGCATTGTTGGTTTGAGAGGTGTGCCCAAAAACTAGTTTTTTTTTGAAACAATGCAAGTGTGTTTTTTGACCAAGTGGAGATTCCATTGTCAGAGCATTCGATTTTCATGACACAATCATGATAGATCCAAAAAATTTCAAGGCACTTGAATATTGGGACAAGACAACTATTATTCATTAGTTTAAGCCATTATTGAGTTGGTTAATTATTACATGAAGTTTATTTTGTGTTATTTGTATATTGCTCCACCATTAATGGCCATTTTGAAGAAGGAGCAAGTATGGAGGTGGACAAACAAGTGACAAGGATTGTTCAAAGAGTTGAAATAAAAACTTTTGACATTTCTGATATTTCAACAACTAAACTATGATAAACCATTCTAAGTTCAAATGGATGCTTCAAAATTTTCCATTAGCGATGTTCTCATGTAGAATGGTCACCCTTTGGCATCTGAAAGTACGAAGCTCAATAGTTGTGAACAAAGATATTTGGTCCAAGAAAATAAAATTATAGTGGTATATTATTCATAGGATGGATGCACTACTTGTTGGCATGTCATTTTGTGGTGAATGAAAACATACAGCTACTTTGAGTCACAAATGGATGTTGTCACCAAAGTTAGAAGAATTACTTCTTTTCCGAAGTTTGAGTTGGATTGAGTATTTCGACAAAAAAAAAAAAATGTGGTATCGATGTGTTGAGTAGGAAGGTTTGAGCTCCTAATGATTTAGTTGGAAGTTAAGGTCAGCTTGAAGTTTATTACATCAAGTCTAGATTAATTATTTGTGCAACGCATCAGAATGTGTGAAAAAAATGACTTGGTCATAATGGATATCATCACAAGTGTAAGAGGAGGGACAAGAAGGTTCTCATTGAAAGACTTGTTGTTCTTCACTAATGGAAGGATATATATGTACCATGATGGGGAAAAGTGAAGAATGAACTCATTAAAGAATGCCACGACCCTTTGTGCATTGGATATCTAAGCCAAAAACAAACCTTGGATTTGTTTGAATGAGGGTTCTATTGAAGTGCAATGCACCAATATGTGGAATAATACATGCACAATTGCCTCTTTTTCCAATAATAAATAGTAGAGTTGAAGTTAGCAACAAGTGCACATCAACACCTTTCTATCCTGAGGTGGTCATGGTTAGTGTATTTATGGATTTTATCCCACAACTTACTAAAGAAGGAAGTTATAATGGAGCGATAATGGTGGTTGAAAGGTTATACAAATATGAAGCCTTAACACCAACGAAATATCCTTGTCTAAGGAAAACAATTGTTGCATTGTTTTAAAAGCATATTGTGAAATATTGTGGCTTGCTATTGAACATTGTGTTGGATAGAGACACAATATTTGCTGACTTGTTTTCGATAGATCTCTTCAAGTTGATTAGAATGAAAACTATGATGATCACCATTGTAGTGACTGTATTAATTTAAGTCTATTAATTTCATAAATTGAAACAGTAACTTCTACTTGATTGCAAAAAACTCAGTAATTTCTTTTAATTCAACATATACGCATGTTAAATTAATCAATGAACAACAATTTCATAACAGAATAAAAATTACTTAACAAAATAATACAAATTTACCTCTTCCTGATGCTAATTTCTCTGTTGACCCGGTTGTCCAGCCCGCTGCTTTGCTGTTGCCTGATGCGCTGACCAACTCTGCCAAAACTGTGTTTCCTACCTACTAGCTAGGAGCAGCCTGTCCGACTTCCTAGCTCCAGGATACCATAAGGCTATCCTGGCCCCCATGCCCAAAACCCCCAGCAAATCAGTGCCCCCCCATAATGATCCTCCCAGATTGCAGAACTCCAACTCAGAACTAGAAAATCCAAAAACCCTGAAACCAGAACTTTCTCCCTCTCCAAAATGCTTTCTCTCCCAATAATGCCTCCTTCCTCCTCGTAAGACTCCTCCTGTCATATCCCTTCCACTGACTCTCTTCCCGCTCATTAATATATTATCCCTTCATTATTATCTTATCTCTTTATTTAATGTCTTATCCCCTTATTAATATCCTATCCTCATATTTAATGTCTTATCCCCTCCCGCATACGTAAATC
>SNQJ01S0210443.1:0-15992 GCA_010110895.2 Picea sitchensis
CTGCTAGCGTTCCAACGCGTGCAGTAGAGGGTTAGGTTGCGTGCCACTTGTTTTAAGAAGGTTTTCCAGAGTTTATTTAGCATGGCTTTGGCAAGGAAGAGATATGAGTTGGCCTGATGCCAGGTAAGCATGTGTGGTGCAATTTAGGGTTATAACATCTGTCCTTCCATATTCTTCCATCTCATCTCCTCCGACAACAAAGATGAGACCACTTCATCAAAATTCATGGAAGTTGTATTACTACCTATGGCCACAAATAGACTATCCCATGAGTCTGGTAAAGAACACAATAAAATGATACATTTATTTTCATTTGAAATTTGAATCTCAACAAATACTAACTAAATTACCTGTTGATTAAGGTTGGTTGTGATTGATGTCAAACCTTGAAGAAAGCCCCGCAACACAAAGGTTTGGGTAATGGACCCAATATTTTTTGATGTAAATATGACTCATTATTGTCTTTTCATGGTTGATAAGAAGTAAAGATGGATGAACTCCAAAGTGGTCCCCTTATGGTGAAATCCCTCACGGGAAGATGCTTTGCGGAGTAAGAGAACATATGCTTCATTGTGGAATAATGAGGTTAAGGACAATGAATTTGTTAGGGAAACTATCCTATATGGATAGTTCTTGTCATGCCATTTCCGATGGTATGTATAACGTCACATAACTCCTCCCGGTTAGAGAGTTATGGCCAAGAGAAGTTGGAGACCCCAGGTTTGGGTAATGGACCCAAGTTTGTTTGATGGATAATGGTATGAGGTGCCTTGATATATTTTGGATAATACTATTATTATGTATGGATATTTCATGTCATTCCATTTCTGGTGTATGTGTAACGTCACACATAACCTCCGCAGTTTTGAGACATAGCCTTCACAGTTGGAGGGACCACTATATGTCATCTAGAAGCCCAATAGGTCAAAGTAGTCAAAAAGTGGTTTAAGAGAGAGAGATTTTAAAAAGGTAAAATAATAATAAGAGTGAAGTAGCCAAGGTGTAATTATAATTCAAAGTGAATACAAAATAAATTATTTCAATAATAAATTTAATGGAGAAATTAGAAGTGAGTTCACCCTAAAATAAGGAAAAAAGTGTGGCAGTGACCTAGAGATATTTTTTAAAGGAAACTACTTGAAGATGGATAAATGAAGAGGCAAGGCTCTCTCATTTTAAATCACACTTGAGCATCTTGAATACATATGATGTCACGTGAGGTAACAAAGGGATATCTAAGATGAATTTTTGAGGAAAGTGAAGAGAAAGAAGGCGAAATGCAAGGAAGGATAGAATTATTTTTGATGGTTGCTTTCTAAGGTATGTTATTCTGAGGTCATCTTACCATTTTGGCTATAGCACGTTTTTTTTAGAATGATTGAGATAGTGAAATTTCTATTCCATTGAGAAATATATCCAAGTATATACGGTAAAAAATTCCCTCTTGGGTCTTTGTATTTTGGGAGTTACCTTTCAGTGGAAAATAGAGTTTGTGGCTAGTCACGAAACTAGTCAAAAAGCAGGGTGTTTAATTAAGCGTCATAACTTATTCATAAAAATAAAATTAAAGACCCTTTGAATAGTAGCCAATGAGGAAAAAGCACTAACAAAGGCGAGGAAACCACCAATAAAGGCTAATGGAATCAAGACACTACATGAATCCCAATGTGTGAATAGATGCTACTTACATTAGAACCTAGGGGAAATACAATCAACGACCAATATGGAGATGTCATTTGTTGGATTCAAGGTTACCTACCAATGAGGAGAATGGGCGGGTGCATAATGGGACTACAACATCATGTGATTTTTGAGAAAAGCGAGGGTGTATAGCCCGACATGAAAAGAGATCCAAGAGTTAGAGAGTAGTGCGACGGGTTGTGGAAATCCCTTTGAATAAGAGCATGAGACATCTGGAAGACTCCGACAACATAGACTCAATTATGAAACCATGAAGTCCCGAGAATCAAGTTCTCCATGGAATTTGGAAAGAGTATTAACCGATCGGGAGAAAACTCTGTCAACAACTCCCTGCTACAAGACAAACCCAAAATTATGATGACAACAGGACAATAACTTTGTTCTTTGTTCCAAAAGGAATTTGACCATGACTGTACCAAAATGAATAATACTCCCTTCCACCCATATTTTTTTTCATGACAAGTGAATGCTATGATACATGGGAGGAAGCTTGAGGTGTTGTAAGTAATCAAAACTAGTTCCAACGGTGGAAAATACCTATATGAGGAGGTTGCATGCGAGGAGATAGACACTTTCGAGGAGATGTTCCCTCCTTTTGTATAGGGTGTCTTGAAGGATATAAATGGGAACAACTAACGTTGGGGTGCAAAGCGTGGGAAAGCGATTTATAGCATAGAAACTAGAGCTAGGCTCAAACTGAAGCAAAGGCGTGAGATGCAATCACAACTAAACACCAAAATTGTGCTTTTCACAGTATTATACTTGGTGTGAAAAGGGATAAACTTGTACCAAAAAGACGTCCTTTCAAATCCAATTTCTACAGTGTGAAAGAAACAAGTTCACTCGTGATATTTTCACTTTTTGTGAGAATCGGAAAAGAGATTAATAAGAGCTTGCACAGGAGTCCTCTAGGTATAGGTGAATGTTTATGGTGAGAAATGAGGCTCAACATAAAATCAATGTATTAGATATATAAGGGACTCCCTAGTCCCTGGAAAAAATCTGAAAGCAAATGGAACAAGGATCGCTTGGGGTACCCATTTTGGAAAAGTCTCTCTACTGTTTTTGACCAATTGCCTCGTCTTGTAGCATGAGTTTCTTGTACAACAAATGGAGTTCGATGGAGGTTCTATGTCACAACAGGTTCGTACCTAAGGCATATGAGTGACATTTATGGGACAATGAAAATGTGCATGATGGAATGGATTCCTATCCTATATGCTAGGTAATGAAAATACACACTTTTAGCCAGTTGCAGAATGGTCAACATAATGTTGAAATCCGAAAGAATCCCTAGTGACAACTACAAAAACAAAATCAATCCACCTTTGTTGTATTGATCCATACCAAAGGCTGAAAATACGATCTAAAACTTATAGAAAGTGGGTAGCACTTTATAAATAGTAGTCACAAAAACCAAATTTTACTATGTCATTTCACTTTTTTACCCAAATAGTGAAAAGTGGACCAAAATACCTATGATCTTCTTGGTGAGAGTGTGGAAGCGTCAGTGATAGAATCGAGATCGTCAAGACGGTAATTCTCTTCCCTCCTCTTTCCCTTCTAGTGGATTACATTTTATTTGGGTTTCAAAATTTGATTTAATTAAGGCACAAATTAGGTATTTAGGTGTACTTGGACTTCCTCATCGGAGTTGCATATATGTGAGGTTATACACGATTGTGTAAAATATAGACCACATGTACTCAACCATATACACGACTTTGAATTCTTCAGTCCACGTACAAGTCCGTAAACAAGGTTTTTGATGGTTACTAACTCAAAAATTGATGTTTCTCGGCATGATAGTTGCTAGAATGGAGGGGAAAGAGACATGAGGAGGTAGATGTTGTTGTGGAAAGAGATATGAGGGACCAAATGGCCTTGAAAACATGCATCTTGTACAAATTTTGGGCACTCAAAGGGATGAGTTCACAGGTGAGGCTGCTACAGTTACTTGTGGATTATTGGGATCCTGACAGTGAGAGCTTCAACCTCGATTGGAAACCATTGAGGATTGAATTAGAGGATATATATTTCTTGAATGGGTTATTAGCACTGAGGTGAGGTGGTGAACCTCAAAAGCCCGAGGAAATTTTGGGAGAGGTATGAAAATAGAAGAGTACATAGATGCTCATTGTATAGCATGGACCAAGAAGGTCAGGATTCAACTTCCCATCCAAGCGATAAACAATCTAAACCTCAATATTATTGTCCTCATTTTGACCAAGATCCCAGGACTGGATTAGATTGCACGGGCAGAGCACCTCATGTTCTATTATGTAGAGTGTTTGAGACCCATGATTGCGCCAGTTGGTGCACCTCACTATTGGCTAATATGAAGATCCAGTTGACAGAGTGAAAATAGAATGACAAGAGACACTTCTGGTTTGCCTCTATATTGTGTAGTTTTTTCTTAGTCGAGTGGGTTCCAACTTTGGGACCTAGAATTAAGATCTTTCCTAGAGTACCTAAGTGATCCATCCAGCACGATGGACCCGGCGTAATATGTGAAGACGGCGGGGAAGTAGGGTGCCCACACCTTACAACGATGATTTATTCTACTGGTGGAAGCGATAGGTCATTGCTCTAGATGACTACCCTTACGCAAGGATTGAATTCTTAGAGGGGACCCTAACATGTCATTGCCACCAAGGACCACCTACGGGGACATGGGTATGTAAAAGTTTTTAAATATTTCATTTTTTTGTATTTTTTTGTATAGTAAAAAAATATTTGTGTGTATTGATTAGAATTTTAACTAGACAATTGTGTGATGTAGACGTAGGTCCGCGATGGTCGGACGAGCTTCCACGACATCGTCGGAGGCAGCGGGGAGATGAGGCGGTGGGAGGAGAAGCGAAAAGAGTCCTACAAGCGTTAGAGGCAACTTTGTCGTTTGATGCATAGGATATAATGGTTGAGATTAGAGGATATGTCGAGAAGGCCGTAGCGATAAGTGGTTGTTGATACTTGAGCTTGGGTGTGACTCTTCGGGTGTCTCTGGCATTAAGTGGTTGTTATCATGACTAGCATCGATTGCCAGGGCATAGATGTCATGACATTTTTATTATCGGTTGTATATGTGTGTTGAGGGTATTAGCCCCAATTTTTGTACTATAAACATCATATTTTTTCAAATATATATAAAAGCAGGGTTCTTCGACACTTATATTACAATGTGTACATTGATGAGATTGTTTTCTTTGTTTTGGTTGTGTGAATTGATAAAATGAAATTAGTATAAGCATTGGATACATAATTAGAACTCCTAGGTGTCTTGATGATAAATAATAAAATCAAATCGTCTCTCTCTAAAGGCGATGGAAGTGATCGTTGGAGTAAAGTAGGATCATGCACATGGTAACTTTCATTCAATTGACATACTACTAGCGGGAATCTAGGTGAACCTCTAAAGAACAAATACCATGTGAAATAGTGTCGCGCAAAAGTTCTATAACGGCACTATATTCAGCCACATTATTAAATGAATGAAAGCCCTAAGCATCTGTAGCTAAAGAGAACCGATTAGACCCTACATGTGTATGCATACGATATAGGGACCATTCCGATTCTTTAAGCGATCATATAAAAGGGCCAAGTCACCCTCAACATACAATAGAGGGACATATAGATTTATTATATTGGACCTGGACACATCTTTTGTTCACCTCGATAGTTGTATAGGCATCTCAACCTTTTCGTCGAAGACTCTTTAGGTTAATGCGAGGCATATTTCGAATCGAAGTGTAATAGAGGGGACGAGCGCGACTACTAATCTAAGAGAAATGGTTTTACAATTCAATGGGTAATATCAACTCCACACCATGTACTATCTGAAAAGGAGAAAATCTAGTGGCAATCTGGTAGGGTTCGTTATTCAGTGTGAGATATAGCATAATATGCTAGTCACATTTACTCAGTGACAATTTTCTACAAAATAGTCTTGAGACTTGTTGATGCCTCTACATCCATTTTCCTGGGGGTAGTAAAGGGAAGAATGACCATGATTAAACCCTGGTTTAGATTTTATTTCTTCCATCATTTCATTTGAAAGTGAATGCCATGATAGAACAATCTCACTCGGAGATGCGAATCGTAGCAATAGTGATTGAATATCGAAAGAAGTGGCCCGATCTTCCATCGGATTAATTAGGCATAGCCTCTCATTATAGTAAAGTAATTTACAACCATGATAATGTGTTATTCCCCTAACTAGGATTGGGTTGCAATCAAAGGAGATGCTGACCCACTTGAATGAAGAAGGCCCAGCAGTAATGAGTTGGATGAAGGGGGTTGGATCACGAGCACATTTTTAGAATTGAAAACACAGGGGGTGACATAACCATTTCAACATAATATTTAAAGATAGAAGGCCATAAATAATGGGCTCTGGGGTACATGGGTTGTCTCAAGCCTGGATAGATGACCACCGCAAGCCCCATTGTGGCAATTATTTTAGAACCTTCGGCCTCCTTCCATTTGGGATTTAAAAAAATGGCGTAGCAGGGATATTGTATAATTTCTCGACAATGATACAGAGTGTCACCAACAATAATGTAATTCTTGGGTTGGTATCGTACACGTCGTTGGTCATATTGTGAGGAGATGCTAAGGGAACTTAAAAGTTTGAAGTTAGAGAACAATGTCTCCATACCGAGTTGGGGATGACAAGAATAAAGAGGAAAATGTGTTAGATCTACAAACAAAATCCCAACATGGATAACAACTCGTCAAATCGTGGGAAGTCGGATATTAGCTCTACAAAGACTAGTGATTTCTTGGATTTTGTTGAAGCAAAATTGAGATCAAATTCTTGTAAAATGACAATCCATTTGTTATATTCCCCCATGATATGCCTGGTAAGGACGTGTTGAAATGGATTAACATGAAACCAGTGGTCTTGCAAGTAATATATAATGGTGTAATCATTTGGACTACGTGAACGGCGATAAAAGCTATATTTTCAAGGTGAGAATATTTGAGTTTAGGGCAGACTAAGTTTCGACTAAGATGGTAAATGACGTGCTTTCGTTCTCATCACCCTCGAACTGTTATCTCCTCAAATAACCAGTCAAATTTGTTTATTTTAGGTGATAGGAAGTCAATGAAAAATACATTTCTAAATTTTTAAGGTTCAATTTTTAGAGCCTTAGGTTTGTAATAGGATTTGAAAAACTTTTGATTTGGTTTTCCCTTCAAAAGTCAAAACTCAGTTTGTTAACTAAAGCGCCTTTCAAAAGGGCTAAGCCCACTTAAGTCTCTTAGAAATGTGGTGTTTTTTTACTGTGTTGAATCATCATTTCAAATGATGATTACGAATATTGAAAGAATCTTTTTGAGAAGCGGGAGGTTTGTTGCTAACACATCAAGAACAATAAACTCTCTCATTTTTTCCTATAGGTGTCATATATTGGGAGATTAGAATTCATCTCTAAGCCCCTAATTTTGGGATCTCGGAATTTCCATGTTTGACACATATTTTTGAAATGAATATCACGAGAAAATAAAAACGAATCTCAAAAAATTGAGAGAGGTTATTTCTCTAATAAATAATATATAAAAGCCTCTTGCAGTTTTTACATAGAATTTTTGGTTTGAGATATGGGTAGAAAAATATTTGAGAAGCATATTTCGAAATTTCTTTCTTTCGACCACCTCATAAATTCAATTTGAGATAGGAGAAAGGGTTATCGAGATCCTCTTTGAGGATATTATTGACTTACTTGTTGTAAAGGCTATAAATCAAGAACATTTATGAACAAAATGGAAATTCAATCCTTAGGCTGATGGTTGACTTTGAGTACTACATTTATTGTATATTGTGAAAAGACTATTTCTATAATATATTGACTGCTGTGAGCTTCTTTCATTGATATTGTTAGATCTTATTTTCCTTTTCAGTTTTATGATTATGAGTTGAACTATGTTATTTATCTACATTTACATAGTCCATAGGTGACTTTCATCTCACCATTTGATTAGTGAACCAAGGATCATAAGTAACCTTACTAGTTTCTTGACCCCATCATGTATTGTTTCATATATGTATGTTTTGGTTAATTGATTAGTTTATCATATATTTGATACACTCCTATCTTATAATAGATCTTGAAGGCCTTGCATTGTTGAATAAGATTAGATAGTCTTGTGAGACAATCCATTAAGATAGTTATTCATCTTGATCCAACCTCACACCTATTATTGAGAAAATAGTTTCCAAAAGATTAAGTTACACCGGGCATCTCGACCACGACTGGAGAGTTTCACGGTGATAACAAATTGGCTTGTGCGGGGAGGAGATTGAATCTATTCCACAACGGAATATGATGACAATATCGATGATAGACAAAGTCACGGACCGCATTTCGGTTAGCAATCATCCTCCGGCTGACTCCATGAAGGGCGAATCTAGTGGCGACTCCGTTTATGAAATCTATTGGTATTTAGCGAGGTATGACATGAACTAGATCTTTTCTAAGAGTTATGCGTTCTGTGATTTTTCAAAATTTTTTGGTTTCCCTAATCTAGTGCCTTGTAGAGATGAATGGGAAAATAACCTTCCCGATTACGAGGTGAAGAGTGGGAAGTACCGACTAAGCTACACATTTGTTGGACTTTCATGATTGCATTCATCGCTTGAAAGTTGTGCATGAGGATGTTCAGATCAGGCTCTTTTGTTTTCATTAGAGGGATTGCTCATGATTGGTACATGTCTTTGCCTATTGCTAGTATAATCTCTTTGGTAGATTTTCATGATTATTTTCATGTGTTTTGGCGAAAAATTTCGGTGATCTTACATATATCGAGATTGTTGTCATGAATTCAATTTATTGAATGAAGAACTAAACATTCATGAATATTTTACTACAATAGAAGAAGATATTTCTATTACGATCCAAGATATTGATGATCTTCAGGATGTTCTGCCATTATATATGATTTTGACATTGTACCAAATGCATTCATTGTCATGGGTTGTCATGAAGATCAGATCTTTCCATTCAAAAATCCAAAGCATGATCAGCAGATTGATATATCAGCAGATGACAGTTTTGAATCTGCTGCAAATACTAAGGACAATCCTCAACTTTCAGATTTGCAGACAAAGGGAAATTGTAGCAGAAATCAAGAGGAAGATGATGAGCATAAAAATTTAGATCAACAGTTGATCATGTTTCTCTAGCGGAAGGTCCAACGGTCTACATTCAACATTAAGATCGATTGAAGGCAACAGCAGCATCACTTCAATCTGCAGTTGGATCAATAGCTCAAAGAGGTATTCTTTATTGATTTTGATGATACACGACTAGCGACGCTATTTCGAATATATTAGTATGAATGTCAAAACATTTTTGTTAGACAAAGATTGTTTCTGTCATCAACTATATTTCTCCATGTTACACTCTCTATTATTTTTTGGGGTCAAAATCAAGAAAAAGTTCAGTAAATGGGTTTCGACGCCTTCATTGGAACATGACTTCCTTGATAATAGGTGTCACAGGTTCAGTTAGCATGGGAGTTAGCGAATAAGCTCTTCATACGAGCAAGTATATTGTTTTCAGTTTCTTGAATAATCAGGGTAGGTTATAGGTAGGTCATAGGTTTGAAGAGATCAATGGTAGACGGGAGAGAAGTGACTCCATGCCTAATGGTAAAGGTGATTGGAACTATTAGGTTCTTGGAAACCTCACGGGGAGATCCATTCGGTTAGACTGATATTGAGTGCCTCAAATATCTGCAGGTACAGCCTTCATCCAATTTAGGCTAGATTTTCCATCTTTGGCCGATATTTAACCAGTGTCACAATTTCAAGCATTCTCCAGATAGTATTGACAAGCTCCAATTGATTGATTTTTCCCAGAGACTCCTATGACTCTGCCTTCTGACCTGCATTCCTAAAAATGAAATGATTAATATTTCCCAAGTGTCAATCTATAATCATATTCCTAAGCCTAACCTAGCTTATGAGTTTTATAGATTTTACCAAAAGATTGGAAAGTCCCATAGGCCGATTCTCATGTCAATTCATTAATCGGTTGAACGCCAAGTCAATATCCTACATATCTCATCGATTCTATGAAAAATAAGTCTTGAATTCAAATCGTAGCAGTCCAACCAACATCAGCCCAGCACAATTTCCAAGTTTCATAGCCATTCACACCCCATTGATTTAATGATGTGTATGTTGGCATATCTAAAGTTCATCACCTATAATATCGATATATATGGGATTCTATTCATAAAATAAATTAAATAAAAGCATTTCGGACACATGCCAGTTGACAAGAAGCTGGGAGCAGCATTAGTCCATATGTCACGGCAATACTCGAAACAAACCAAACAACTGAGCATTAGTGTCAAGTTTCAGGGGATCAAAGGGTTTGAGATTCAAGCACTAATCCAAATTCCGATTATAGGTGTTAAGGGTTTGATTGTTAATCGTCAAAGTTTAAGTTGAAGGGTTTCAAACTCATTGTCAGCAGATCGGATCATCTAGGGAAGAAGTCATTTGAGGTAAAATAATATGAATACCAGGTGTTCTCATATATACAAAGGACATACTTGCATTTCTTTGCTCTATGTTTTTCCATCGCTGAAAATCATCCAGAATCAATACATGCTCCTCTTTCTGCACTTCAACATTTTTCAAAGAATAGAAGAAAATCGTGTTGTTTTCCTCCCAATCTGACATATGTTTTTGGCATCATTAAAATATATTTAAGAGAAGATCTTGTTGTGAGCTACCTTGCTTAATGCATTTGGTTTTCTTCTGCATGATGACATTCGGGCAGCTGATTTGATAGGAAGGTTTTTTGCAAAGGAAGATGTCCATGCTCTCTCTGCTTGGCTAAAAGCCTATGTGACTTCATACAGAGAAAAATATGTAAGTGTCTGCAAAGTAGTTTGTGTTATGTTTTTGTTAACAGATTTGGAGATAAATCTTGTCTTAGAAATAAAGATGACATCAGATCTGTCTTCGCAGAAACCAATAGAGAAAATTCTAGAGAGTTTGCAAATGTAAATCTTGGTCGTAATGTAGAATATATTGTCTTTGGAGATGAAGGCAACAAATATGTTTTTTGCATATTTTCAAAGTTGTCAAAACCTTTTTTCAATAGCTTTTACAGAAGTGAGATACATGTTCAACATCCTTTCAAGCTCTCACACTTGTTTTATAATCTTAAGTTGTTGAAGGTTTCAGGGAATCAACTATTATATCTGCAATTAAAAATTGAAAGAAGTTGCCATATAAATTATATTATGGGAACAGAGTAGAAACATTTGGAAACCACGGTGATCATCAGGACCCTCACAAGACTGCAGAGGCCCCAAAGGAGTAGCATTGAAGATCAGCAAGATGAGAGAACCTTCATTTATATATTAGTATATGCGACAGCATTAAGAACCCGGCGAATTGCAATATCCAACGCCATCATCATAATCAATCTTGATCACTCGGAAAAGCAGGGTAATACATTTTTGAAGATTTAAACATTCTGAAGTTCACGACTTTCAGTGGCTTGAAAACCCGAGCGATTGTTCATTAATACCAGAAAGCGAGAAGATTTCGATGGCTAATAGACTAAATTTTCCCTCTCTGTAAGTTGAAAACATGGCAATTAAGTATTTTGCCAATTACATTTCTCCTTAATGTTTGAAGTTGGTTTCTAAAGATGCATAATAATTAAATACATCATATTTAAAGATTTATCTTGATGTATTTAATGTATAAGAAGGTGGAAAAGTAGAAGTGGTGACCTAGTTTATTAGCAGAAAACTGTCTTTTTGGCCAAAGTTGGAAAATTCGAATTATTTCACTTCCTATGAATATTCATCAACCTTGGAAAAACTTTCTACATCTGCATAAAAGCTTATGGAGGGCATGGCTATGCTGTTGTGAACAGATTTGGAGATTTATATAATGACCAAGATATCTTCCAGTCTTTTTGAAAGGGACAATATTGTTCTATTGCGGCGAGGTTACAGAATCAGAATCAAGTTTGCGGTTTTAAGCAGATTTCACAAATCTATAATTCCCGGTGGCTTAGGAGGCTTTCCTTATCTGTCCTTATCCAAAGCAAATCTTTCGATTAACACAAGTTAGGTACGGTTCTCTATGCGAAACCCGCAATCTTGAGAATGGAACTCTTTACCGGATGCAAGTTTTATCATTCTAAAGGGCACGAGGATGATTTATATGTTAAGGTTGTTATTAAGAGGATTTGTTTCAATGTGGTGTTCCAGTTTTTGAGATGCTAGCAATGTGAAAGAGATGAAGTTTGTTTCCTACTCGTGGCAAGGCCGACTTGTTTACCAAGGTGTGGCATTCTTGACTTTATCGATCAGGAGGTCATTACTTGTTGTCGAACATGAGACTATCGGGTAAAAGGTATGGGTTTTGCGGGGATGGATTTCTAAGGAAATGAATCCATAACTAACAGAGAATGCATTGGGTGAGATTTCTTGAAACCTCTACGATTGAAAGGGCTTTTCATCCCGGAAGAGTCGGATGTTATCTCCTCAAATAGCTTTCTGATCAAATTTGTTTTATTTTTTAGTGGGAAGTAATGAAAAATACATTTCTAAATTTTTAAGGTTCATTTTTTAGGGCCTTAGGTTTGTGGCAAAGTTTGAAAACATTTGATTTGGTTTTCCGTTCAAAAAATTCAAAGGCTGGGGTTTTGTTCTTCTTAAAGCGTCTTTCCAAAATGGCTTCTAAGCCACCAAAAGTGCAAAAATTATGCGTTTTTACTAAGATGAGTCATCATTTTCAAATGAAGATTCTGAACGACTGAAGAATATTTTTTTGAGGGAGGATTTTTTTGTTTATAGCATCGAGAACAACCTCTCGGTTTTCCTATGGGTTTCATATGTTGGGAGATTCAAAGTTCATCTACGAGTCCTAATTTTTTAGGATCTCATAATTTCCTGTTGACACATGTTTTGAAATGCATATCGGGGCGAAAATGAAACTCAAAAGGACTGAGAGAGGGTTTCTCTCACAACAAACCAATCTACAAAATCCTCTTCCATTTTTTATACAACATTTTTGGTTTGAGAGATATGGGTAAATCTTTGAAAAGCATATTTCCATAAATTTTTGTCTTTTCCAACCACCTCACAAATTAAAATTTGAGATAGGAAAAGAGGTTATTAGGTCCATCTTTTGAGGATCTTGAAGCTGACTGTAAAGGCTATAATTCCAAGAACATTAGATGAACAAAAGAATTCATTCCTTGAGGTTGATGGTTCGACTTTGAGTACTACACTTATTGTATATTATGAAAAGACTCTTTCTATAATATATTTAGCCAGCGAGCTTCTTTCATTGATATTGTTAGATCTTCTTTTCCTTTTTAGTTTTATGCTTATGAGTTGAACTATGTTCTTTATCTTTGTTTACATAGTCCATAGGTGAATTTCATCTCACCATTTGATTAGTAAACAAAGGATCATAAGTAACCTTACTAGTTTGACCCATCATATGTATTGTTTCATATATGTATGTTATGGTTAATTGATTAGTTTCTCATCTATTTGATACACTCTTATCTGATAGTACTCCATAGGTGACTGTCATCTCACCATTTGATTAGTGAACAAAGGATCATAAGTAACCTTACTAGTTTCTTGACCCATCATATGTATTGTTTCATATATGTATGTTCTGGTTAATTGATTAGTTTCTCATCTATTTGATACACTCTTATCTGATAGTACTTCTTGAAGGCCTTGCATTGTTGAATAAGATTAGACAGTCTTGTGAGACAATCCATTAAGATAGTTATTCATCTTGATTCAACCTCACACCTATTATTGAGAAAATATTTTCCAAAAAGATTAAGTTACCAGGCATCTATGACTTACAGCCTAGGAGAGTTTCCTAGGGTGATAACAGAACCAAAACCATACCAATCATCTCTTCGGACATGGCGACATAAAGCAAGTAATCCCTACTTTAGTAAGGAGACTTTAGCAGAGACGTCAATACGAAGGCTCTCTTCAAAGCATCGAAGGATTATTGAGCTCACTCATCCTCGATAAAAGGGATGTCCATCTTCAAAAGACGCATGAAACCCTTGGTAATATTGGCATAGTTTATTATAAACCGACGTAAAAATTTAGCTTTCCCCTGTAAACCTTGAATTTTTCAAACAGGGCATGGGGGAGGCAATTGAATTATTGCCTCCACCTTTAAAGGATCTACCATGATCCCAATATCAGAAACTAAAAATCCCAAAAGATGTCCAAACCTAACGCAAAAGATGCATTTATGAGGGTTTAACCGGATTCTATAATGACGACATCTTTCAAAAACTAGTCGAAGGTGCTTAGAGTGATCCACTCTCTTATGAAAGTGAGCAGCAAGATCGTCAAGATAAGCTTCGACTATATGCTTAAGATTGTGGAATGTGAAGGCCATAGCACGTTGGAAGGTCGCTCTGACATTTTTGAGTCCGAAAGGCATCTTCCGGTATGCGAAATTACCCAAAGGAAAAAAAATGGTGTCTTGTGTTGATCCTTGGGTTTAATTTGAATTTGGTTATACCCTGAAAATTCGTCCATGAAAGAAAACACTTCGCTACCCGCCTACTCGTCGAGAATCTAATCCATGAAAGGTGTCAGGAAGTTGTCTTTAGGACGATATTTTTTCAGGTCACGAAATTCCATGCATACACGAATGGTTCCTTTTTTTCTTATTCACTGGAACGGGATTGGATACGTATTCATTCAAGGGAACTGGGTAGATAAAGCCAACATTAAGTAGTTTTTCTACCTCTTCCTTAATAGCAGGGGCCTTTCGGGGATTGACAGCTCTAAGACATTGTTGAACAGGCTTAGCATCCGGATAAGTTCTAATCTCATGATCGACAATTCGAGGGTCGATTCCTGACATCTCTTCATATGAACAAGCAAATACATCTCAGAATTCCTTGAAGAGCTCGGTGTAGATCAGGATTTATTTTGGAAAACAACTTGCACCGATGTGTACATTTTCAATATTTTCTGGGGTAGGAGAGATATCGATCGTGACGGTAGGAGAGATACTCGCCATATTTCCTTCATCATAAATGTCGTGTGTATCAAGTCAAACTACGGTGTGATCGACTATCTCTCTCAACGTGGATTAAAAGTCATCTTGTTCGATTCTAGCAAGATCTGGGAGAAAATAAGAGCGATGATGCATATCATCCCAAGTTTTGTCAGAACCATTCATGGCTTCGATGATAGCTTCGTCTGAGGGAAAAGTCTCATCGAGGAAATCATGTGAACAAGACAAAAAAGTGGCCCACATGGGCTTAAGAATAGGATTCTCCTCGTCTTTCGGTGAGGTAATAGGATCGGGATCGGTGGAAGAGTCAAGAATATATTGATACACAATATTTGTTGTCGATGGTGGCATGCGACTGAATTTCACAAGATGAAGTCAAGGAAGGTAGGGTCTAAGGATTGTTAAAATAGGAAGTGCGAAAAGAAATGGACCTCTCTAACGAAACGGGCCTACTAGACATGGCGTAAACATGGTGAATCGGTGCCACGAAGTCGAAGGTACCCATAAGGGATTAATACATTATGACATTGATATTCTCAGTTGTCGGCCGAAAATTGTCGACCACGGGGATCAAAGGTCCAACAGATGCATTGGGGCTAGCATACGCAAAGGATAGTTGGTCGACTATCACGTTCTTCCCATCGTGAGGAAAACAAAGATTGCGGAAGATGGGAGATACAACGACAGTCGTCGCATAAGTCCAATTGCGTCCTAGTAACAAGTTACAATCAAGGGACACATCAACCACCTCGACATCCACCTCTACCGTCTTCCCACCTAACTAGACCGAAAATGCAGGAAGAACACTGTGAGGGTGGAAGGAACGACCATCAAAAGAAGTCAACATGGTCGAAGATTGAGAGAGATTCAGAGAGACAAGATCTTTCCAACGGATCAAGGAAATCACACATGTAGTAGCGCCTTCATCAACAATCACATGTTTGATGGTATACTTTGAGTACTCCATGTGGATTCAGAATGCCACATGGTAAGGCAAGTGATGCTTCACATCTCTGACATCAAACTTGATATATTTCGAGCCATTGGGGTCTAGAACTCCTAATTCATATAGTAAGGCATTCCTATGTGACGGACATGTCTGGAGTACCTCCAGAGATAACATCGCATAAGGGGTTTGACCCAGGCCCTCAACAATAGAGTAATTTTGGGCGGCTCTAGCATTTGGATTGTGGGTAGAGCGCTTGAGTACTCCTTCAGGAATAAGAGGCAGTGA
>SNQJ01S0210444.1:2942-15992 GCA_010110895.2 Picea sitchensis
GCCAGCCATCCACGTCAGCGCGTGCATTCAATGTTGAAGAGAGGTGCAACCCTCGTCTTCCATTTTGAATTTGAATGTAATTTAAATGTTTAGGTTGTTGAGCCATGGAGCCGTGACTTTGCACAGGCATTAGAGTAGGTAGGCCTTTAATGTTTATAAGGCTGAGATCTAGATCCGATTTTCAGACTAGACAGCCCATTCATGTAATTGAATAGGGTAGGTAGATTGGAGGGAAGAGTTCAAAGAGCCCCTCTTGTAAAAGATCAATCTCAATCTCATTTGGAGTAGTAGGTAGATATGCACAAGAGAGAGTGTGCAAGAGAAGGAGACGAGACCTTGTTACAGGCCGTGCTCAGGAACACCTTGTAAAAACAAGTATTTTCCATTTAATTCAAACAATAGTGCTTCCTACATATTTCCTGTGTTGAATGAATGTCTGTGTGTGTTCAATTTATGTTGTAGATGTATGCTAGACATTTGTAGGGAGTTGTTTTGATTTTAGGTTTGAAAGTTTCTTTGTGGTTTCATGCCAGGAGGGCGTGACAGAGTACTGCGATCTCTGGATACCAGTGCATAGATGCACTTCTGAACTCTGCGGAGTCAGACAAAAACGTGTCAGGTGGGCACAGAAGATGAAGTCATTAACTCAGAGGAAGACCTATGAGGTTGTTGAATGCCTCAAGAGGCAAGGCTATATAGGGGGAAAACAGTTGCAGACATAATATTTTTGAGTTTTGTGAAGCTCTGCCATGTGGGCATTGAGCCAGTGCAAGGAGTGCACAGAAGAAAGAACTCTGTTGGGAGTTCAGATAGAAGTCAGAATCATCTGAGGATTCTTGAAGCTCTGCCAAGTAGGCAGTGAGCAGGTGAAAAGGAGTGCACAGAAGAAGAACTCTGTTGTGACCTTGGATAGAAGCAAGAATCATTGAGGATTCTTGATACTCTGCTAAGAGGGCATTAAGACAACATGTAGATAGCCACAGAGAAGAAGGGAACTTTTTGAGTTCAGATATTGAAGAAGAGTCCATATAAGGATCTTCACAGGGTTGCTAAACACCCTGAAACACTCAGCAAGAGGTTTCTTGAGCAAGGGATAGCCAGGAGAGCATCCAAATTCTCCATCTGAAGGAGAAGGAAAAAGGATAAAATCCCTTAGGGGTCTGAGTATTTGAAAATCTCAGAAGAGATAGCACTATGTGCATGAAGGATATACAAAAAGGGTAGAAGCTGAAGAATCCTTTGAGGATTCGAGAGTAAAGCTCAGGATGAATAGTGTTTTTCGGTGCACGGAGCCACAGCTGCAAGGAGTGCAGAGGCCAGAGAACTCTCGGAAAGAGTTCAAAGTTCCCAAAACTCTAGAGGGACAACGTTTTTATACGCGCAGGTGAGGAATCAAGTCGCAGAGCTCGTAGAGGAAAATGATCGAAGGTCGAGGCTTTCGAGAATTTAAAATTCTTCCAAGTGTGGGAAGAAAAGCACCAAAACTCAGGAGGAGAAATAGTTGTCGTCGGATCAGCTGAGAAGATCTCGACTGTTGAAGGATTTCGCGTCCAAGAGGCAGTACAGGAAGAGCACATAGGAGAAATGATCTGAACCGTCAGATCTCAAGAGAACAACCGTCAGCTGTTAGATCTGACAGGAGATGCACGGGGGTTAAACCCTCATAAGCAGAGCGAAAGTCCTGAAGGAGTTCATATCAGGATATCGACGTTCGGGAGTTCGGGGGTCCGGAGGATGAGAGTCTGGGAATTCGACATCCGAAGTTCTGAAAAGGAGAAATAAATCTGAGCCATATGTCTGTGGAAGGACACATGTCGCGAGATCCTCTCTATCGAGAACTCGTACATCGGGAGTCAGAGAAGGAATTCTTTTGACTTCGCAAGTAGCGAAGTCGCGAGAGAATCACAGTCATTAATCAGAGGAGGACAGGTGGTAGAGATATAGGGGTCTCACGAACTTGGAGGTTCGCAGGGTGAGAGCCCAAGAGTCAGGTGCTCCAAGTCGCGAAGTCGTGAAATCGTGAGGAGCAAGGATAGCCATTGGATCTAGGTCACGGGAGGACCGTTGGATCAGGAACCCCATCGCATTTTGTAAATTCGGGGGTTCGGAGGTTGAGCGGAGTTACTTTCGACAACAGAAGTCGTGAAATGCCGAGAGCTGAGGCACGAGTGTGGATGCATGGCAGAACCTCAAGGTGGGGCCCACATGACAAACAGGTGGACACGTGTCACCAGGAGGAAGGGAGTCAATACTCCATTGACTTCTTGCGTCTCAAGGATTCGTGAGATAAGAGCATGGAGACTCAACACCTTGACTCGCGAAGGTGCGAATGGTGAAAGGAGCTAGTGCTTAGCCTAGACGATGGTTGCACAAGGAGGGCACTGACAGAGGAAGGGCTATACCCATTTCGCGATCTCGGGTATCGTGAGATTTGAGAAGGAAGAGTCAAAGTCACGACTTGCAAACTCGCGAGATTGCGCTCTACGAAAAGGACCTGTTGATCGATTGAAATTGAGATTCCTGTGAGGAATTGAAAGAGCCGATCCGGCTCAAGGAAGATAAAGAACGATCCTATGAGTGGATCTCATCCTGAGGGTCGATAGGTATGTTTCAAGTTTGGTATCAGAGGTGATACTTTGTCTGTATACTGCAGGCAGAGAGGGAAAAAGAAGACAGGGTACTGGAAGCTCTGTAGATGATTGGTTGCAGGTAAGTAGAAATCAAGGAGATAGTCAAGAGGACTGTAGAAGATGCTGGAAACACTTAGGGTGTAGAGTGACAGCAATAAGTTTACTAGGAGGGCAGACAAGGATAGCGATATGGCTACTGAAGGCCGAAAATATGTTGGAAGGAAAGACCTAGAGCTGATGAGTGAAGCTGAATGGAATGAAGAACTCGCTAAGATGAACGAGAGGATGGATGAACTTGCATTGGAGATGCAACAGAATGCAAGGTCAAGATGGGTGTATGAATGGCCCATGGGGAAGCCAAAGGTAAAATGGCCAGTCAAGTAGTTGATGGTCATAAGGCAATGTAGACTGTTGAGAAGGTGGTTGAGGCATGCTGAAAACCTCAATAGACCAGAAGAAGGGGTTCATATATGTGAACTAGAGACTGGGAGAAGTCTCAGTAGTAAGGATGAAATGGGATCGGATGAAGATCTCATGAACTGCCAGGAGGGCAAAGAAGAAATTCCCAATTGCCAGGAGGGNAACCTCAATAGACCAGAAGAAGGGGTTCATATATGTGAACTAGAGACTGGGAGAAGTCTCAGTAGTAAGGATGAAATGGGATCGGATGAAGATCTCATGAACTGCCAGGAGGGCAAAGAAGAAATTCCCAATTGCCAGGAGGGAAAAGAGTTGAGATTTTTGTGGGATCTCATAGACTATCATAAGGACAGCCAGGGAATTTCACATTTCTAGGTGAGCAATGGATCGAGATCGTTGTGGGATCTCATGGGCTGCCAGGAGGGCAGCATAGAGTTTTCAATTTTCTAGGTGGGCATGAGAACAGAGGTGAGGCTATATGAGATTCTCATGAACTCAAAGGTGAGTTTGAATCAACCGGAGGAGCTGACAGAGTAGATGAGCTTAGAGTTAGATTTGGATAAGCAGATGCAACTGACAGAAGAGGAGGATCATAGGAGCCTTCTAATGATTGGGGGAATTGGGATATTCCTACCACTTAGCCTAGAGGAGGCCAAAGTCTGTGTTGCAGAAGTAGCAACAACAGCAAGAGAAAGACAACCAGTTGAGACTGTCAAAGAAGAATTGGAGTAGGTATTTGAGACTACCTAAGCATAAAAAGAAGATGAGCATTCTGAGGAATGGCTCAATACTTTCAGCCAGGAAGTTGAAAAGACTGCAACATTTGAGCTTGTGGAAGAAGAAGAAGAAGAAGCAGACAACATTTGTTTGGTTGATCTGTATGAACATATTGAAGCCCTAGAGAGAAGGGTGAAAGTGCAGAGTGTGCACATACAACAGGCGAAGTTGGAAGCAATTGATGAAGCAGGCATGGGAGATCATTGTGATCTGCCAGACTACAAAAAAATTTTGCAGCCGAGGAGACTGCATGAACAGGACCAACCACTAGAGCAGCTGGACTAAGTGATCAAGGAGATCAGGGAGCTAATGCTAGGGTCAGCAGAAACTATCAGCAAAGAGAATTTGCGTAGAAGGAAAGAAGTAGCAGTAGCAGCGCAGAAGCAGCAGGGAGATGGAGCAGATGAACAACTCTAGGAATTTGTTTGGGATGTAGGAGGATTTCCAAAGCTGAGAGAGGAAGCTCGTGAGCAAGAGCTCATGAATTTTTCAGCTGAGGAGTATGATGCAGGAGCATCTCTCCACATCATCCAGCTAGCCAGCCACATCAGTGCATGCATTCAAAGCTGAAGAGAGGCGCAGCCCTCGTCTTCCATTTTGAATTTGAATGTAATTTAAATGTTTAGGTTGTTGAGCCATGGAGTCGTACCTTTGTGCAGGCATTATAGTAGTTAGGCCTTTAATGTTTGTAAGGATGAGATCTAGATTAGATTTGTGGACTAGACAGCCCATTCAATGTAATTGAATAGGGTAGGTAGATTGGAGGGAAGAGCTCGAAAAGCCCCTCTTGTAAAAGATCAATTTTGATCTCATTTGGAGTAGTAGTTAGAGATGCACAAGAGAGAGTGTGCAAGAGAAGGAGCCGAGACCTTGTTACAGGTCGTGCTTAGGAACATGTATTTTCCATTTAATACGTAGGGTGAGAGCCCAAGAGTCGAGTGCTCCAAGTCGCGAAGTCACGAAATCGCGAGGAGCAAGGATAGTCGTCGGATCTAGGTCACGGGAGGACCGTTGGATCAGGAACCCCATCACATTTTTTGCATTCAAGGGTTCAGAGGTTGAGCGGAGTTACTTTTGACAGCAAAAGTCATGAAGTGTCGAGAGTCGAAGCATGAGTGTGGACGTATGGAAGAACCTCAAGGTGGGGCTCGTGCAATAGATAGGCGAACATGTGTCGCTAGGAGGAAGGGAGTCAATACTCCATTGACTTCTCACATCTCAGGGATTCGCAAGATAAGAGCACGGAAACTCAACCCCTTAACTCGCGAAGGTGCGAGTGGCGAAAGGAGCTAGCGCTTAGCCTAGCTGGCGGTCGCGCAAGGAAGGCACTAACAGAGGAAGGGCTATACCCATTTCGTGATCTCAGGTATCACAAGATTTGAGAAGGAAGAGTCGGAGTCATGACTCGCGAACTCGCGAGATTGTGATCTGCGAAAAGGACCTGTGGATCGATTGAAATTGAGATTCCCGCGAGGAATCGAAAGAGCCGATCCAACTCAAGGAAGATAAAGAACAATCCTATGAGTGGATCTCAGCCCAAGGGCCGATAGGTCTGCGTCAGTAATCCAACAATTGGTATCAGAGAAGGTTCCTTCAGGAAACAGTTTAACCACTAGAAGTAGATTATGGATTATTCTGAGAATGGAGTACCACTGTTTAATGGTCCAAATGGTTTAAAGTATGAGATGTGGAGCAGAAGAACAAAAGTATTTTTACAAGCACAAGGACATTATATTTGGCCATCAGTTGCTACAGGATATGATAGTTCAAAAAGGGAAAAGACTGCATCCAAGAAGGAATTGAAGAAGAATAACAAAATAGCAATGGATTTCATCTGGGAAGGATTACCTAATCCGGTGAGAGAAAAGGTTGGTAAATTTTCATCACCCAAAGAACTTTAGGATAAGTTACATGACATATATTCTTCACCCATCGCAGATTCAGAAAATGCCAAAGAAGATGCAGATACAGATCAAGAAGAATTATGTTCACCATGTCAAATAGATTCAGAAGATGAAGAGTACATAATCACAAGAGGTATGTTGTTTTTCTTTAATTGTGAAAAACGCGATCATCTTGAAACAGAATGCCATGAAGGAAATGAGGCAAAAAAACTAATTGAAAAGGAAGGCAATTATGAAGCAGAATTGCTTAGTGCTTTAGATGAACTAAGAGAAGAAAATAAGTCACTCAAGAAAGAATTGATGAAACAAAAGGAAAGTGTTCACATTTTTTAAAAATCCCAACAGGTCATCAAGAACTTAAGAACTCGGCTAGAAGAAGCCAAAAAAATCGAAGAAAATCTTGAATATCAAAAGCAGTATTTGGAATCCAACATAGTAGCATAGAAAGAAGAAGAAAAAATGAGAGGATATATTGAAAAATCATCTTAAGGAAATAACTAACGATCTAAACCGTCTTGAGGCAGATTTTGGTCAAGAAGAGAAAGGACTTGAAGAAGAAATAATTGCATTAAAAATTCATCTTGAAGAAGTGAAAACAAAAGAAGAGGTCATGAAGTCTCAGGTAATGAAGAAAGAAGAAGAGGTTGAGAAGCTTGAAGAAGAAGTTGTCACATTGAGAAGTAAAATCGCCAAGCTCAACAAGAATGTTGAAGAGACAGAAACATCCACATCAGTTATAGAGAATGAAGAGAAGCACTCTAGGTTGCTAGAAAAGAAGAATGAAGGAAACAGAAAGAGGTATGTAGAAGTACTCAAAGGAAGGAATTGTGGTCAACCAGAATCTAAGAAAAATATTGAAGATACATCTTCAAGAAGACCATCCATGTTCAAGCCACAAAGAATCTTCAATAATGATCATGATCAGTCAAGGCAGAATTTCAGAAGGAATACACCACAAAGACGAGCATTCACTCCCAGGTATGCAAATTTCTTTTATGGTAATTGTTTTTATGGTACTAATTTTGGACATAAGGTTGCAGATTGCATGGATTATAAAAATGTTCAATAAAGAAATTTCTATGTGGCCCCACGTATCATTGAATGTTACAAATGTCATAAATATGGATGCATATCTAGTTATTGTAGAAGCATGATCGATACTTCCATGAAAGAGAACATTGATATCAGATATAAGAAAGTATGGATAAGAAAACACGAAGAACATGTGAACAAAGAACATATCCTAGAGATTGAATGATTGGCAATAAAACAAGATGAAGAAAATTCTACAGAGAAAAAGAAAGATGTCAGATGCGGAAAGGTTTGGAAAATAACTGAAAGAAAAGAAGGATGGGTAAATAAGGAATAGGTTCGAGAGATTGTACTTTCAGTCATTGTAGTGAAAGATGAATCCACGGATAGAAAGAAAGAAGTCGGATCTCAAAGAGATGATGAATCTACCAATGAAGATGATGATGAATACACATCAGAGTAGGAATTGTTCTGAGCCATCCAACTTAGAGACTCCCAGGTAACATGAATATTAGACAGGGGGAGTCTATGTGATAGTTGTGAGAGACCAAAGAACCATCCTTCGAGCAACTTGCAGAATTTGAGTAGATAGATCCAGAGAAGTCAGTTGGCAGAAGTACAGTTTGATAAATTAATCAGTTGTAGTAGTGAAGAACGCATGATAGTATAGTGATAAATGGGTCAACATTATGGACAGTGGTGCAGTAGAGTCTTGGACAATATGGATAGATATGGATTCATAAGAACACTTAGCAGGTTTGGACATATATATGACAATGGATGAGAGCATTGATTCATAGATTGGTTCAGAGAGTGGTTCAGAGACAAAGGAACATTATCATAATGGATGATAATTACATAGGAAATGGCTCGAACAATGCTAATGTATTCAAAATTGACAGATATTTTTGGACACATGCAGTGCATACAATAATTCACATTCAAAACAGAGTAATGCTCAGAAAAAACAATGACAAAACTCCATATGAGCTATGGAAAGAAATACCAGCAAATGCTACATCAAAATATAAGATGGAAGAATGGGAAAGTTTGACTCTCCTATGGACAAAGGAGTACTTGTTGGTTACTCAAGTACAAAGAAATCATACAAGAGTTACAATCTGAGATTGAAAAAAATTGTGGAAAGAATCAATGTAAAAATTGATGAAACAGGTGGACGAGAATCAAAGGAAGAAGAAATTGAATGAATATGGACATGTTAGAAGGAACAAATCTAGATTGGTATGTAAAGGATACACACATGTTGAAGGAATCAACTTTGAAGAGACATTTTCCCCAATTGCCAGAATGGAAGCAATCTGATTTCTCTTATCTTATGCATGCTCCAAGAATAATAAAGTGTATAAGATGGACGTGAAATCAACTTTTCTGAATAGGTAACTTGAAGAAGAATTCTACATTGAACAACCAGAAGGATTTAAGTTGTCAGAGAACGCCGATTATGTGTGTAAATTGAAGAAGGCCTTGTATGGTCTAAAATAGGCTCCGAGAGCATGGTACTCTAGACTGGATAAATATCTACAACAGACAGGGTTTAGAAAAGGAAGTGCAGACAACAACCTCTACATCAAGGTAACTCAAGATAGTATTTTATTAATTGAAGTTTATGTTGATGATATTATTTTTGGAAGTACTGATGACAAGTTAAGCCAGAAATTTGCAAAGGATATGAAGAATGAACTTGAAATGTCATTACTCAGAGAAATATCCTTCTTTCTAGGTCTTCAGATACGTCAAAGAAACCAAGGAATTTTTATTTCTCAAACTAAGTATATCAGAGAAATGATAAAGAAGTTTGGAATGGAATATTGCAAACCAATTACCACTCCTATGAAAACCAATTGCAAGTTGGGAAAATATTATGATTCAAATTCTACAGACCAAAGGAAATACAGGTCAATGATTGGTATCTTAGTATATGTGACAACATCCAGACCAGATGTAATGTAGGCAGTTGGACAGGTGGCACGATTTCAAGCATCACTAAAGGAATCATGTGTCTTATTAGTGAAAAGGATTTTCAGATATCTCAAAGGAACAAAAGAGTTTGGATTATTGTATCCAAAAGGAAAGGATCTATCACTTATTGCCTACATAGATGCATATTGGGCAAGTTGCATTGATGACCAACGAAGCACCAGTGGAGCAACGTTCTACTTGGATGAGTGTTTAGTATATTGGCTAAGCAAGAAAAAATCATCAGTATCTTTATCTACAGTTGAAGAGAGTATATTGCAGTAGCAGCATGTTGTACACAGGTTCTATGGATGAAACAAACTCTGACAGATATACAGGTTGAGTATGATGAGTCCATTCCATTCTATTTTGATAATACAAGTGCCATCAGTATCTCAAAGAACCAGGTGATGCACTCCAATATGAAGCACATTCCAATAAAGTATTGCTTTCTATGGGAACAGGTTGCAGAGAAGAACATCATAGTTGAATATGTGGGTACAAAAGAATAAGTGGCAGACATATTTACAAAACCTCTTCCAAGGGAATCCTTTGAGTATCTTTGCCAAAGACTTGGAGTAATTTCTACTCCAAACTGAATGATTTTGAATGCTTATCTTATATGTCTTATATTTACACAAGGAAGCACCATAAAGAGGACAATTCAGGTTGGGAGATCAGTTTCAGGAAGACTTCAGTCAGGGGGAGTATCCCCAAGGATAGTTTAGTTAGGGGGAGAAACCCCAGATGGAAAGATACATTTTCCATTGATGACAAAAGGGGGAGAGATTTATCATATGCAGAGAACAGAGGCATGGTTCCAGGGGGAGCAATGGTCACAGGAAGAGCATGAGTGATATGAATTTAGTATTGCATGACATGAATTTGGTATTGCATCAGAGTGTTTCCATCAATGCCAAAGGGGGATATTGTTGATTATTTGGGTTGGTTTTCATTTATGTCAACCCTTGAAGAAAGTCTGGTAGCGAATTATGGTAACACAAAGGTTTAGGTAATGGACCCAAGTTTGTTTGATGGATAATGGTATGATTTTTTATATATTTTCATGTAAAGATATTCTATATGGATAGTACATGCTATTCCATTTCTGATGGTATGTGGAGCGTCACATAACTCCTCACGGTTAGAGATATATGGCCATGTGAAGTTGGAGAACCCTCATGAGTCATCTAGAAGCCCCAAAAGGTCAAAGTAGTCAAAGTGTTTTCAAAGAATAAATTATTTAAATAATAAAGTGAAGTGATGAGTGTATTATAAGTCAAAGAGGATGAAAAATAAATTATTTAAATAATAAATTTAATGGAGAACTTACTAATTATGGAAAGTGGTTAAGTTAAGTGGACAATTGGATATAAGTGGGTTAACCCTAAAATAAGGAAAGTGGGTTAAGATGGTTAGAAGGTAACCCCTTGAGGAAGATACATAAAAGTATAAATAAGAGGCAAGGGTCTCTCATTCAAATCACACTTGAATATCATTGAATATCTATTTTTTTGAAATTTTATTTGGGAAGGTATTATTGATAGAGAAAACTGCGGCAGGAAAACTGCGGCAGAAAAAGTGAGGCAAAAAAATTGCAGCAGAAAAAGTGCGGCAGGAAAACCATGGCAGAAAAATGCGATAGAAAAAGCGTGGCAAGAAAACTGTGGAAGAAAAAGTGCGGCAGACAAAGTGTGGCAGGAAAACTGCGGAAGAATAATTGCGGCAAGAAACGTGCGGCAGAAAAAGTGCAGCAGTAAAATCGTAGTAGGAAAACTATAGCAAAGAAAAAGCGACAAAAAATATGCAGCAGAAAAATCGTGGTAGTGGATTCGTGGCTGCAAAACCATGGCAACGGAATGCTACAAGAAGAAAAAAAGGTATGGTTCTCATATGTGTAGTGTTGAATTTATGAATCAAATTGAGGGTTTTCCTTGTAAATATGTTGGATGCTCTCTTGGGAGTTTATGGCTTGTCGTAGAGTTGATCTGAGGAATATCTACTAAAGTTTAGTATTGGTTCATGTATGAGGGATTTTGGTTTAGGTATGTTGTTGAAGTTATTGGTATAGATAGAGGTTGTATAACAATGATATTCTAGCACATGGTTTGAGGTACATACTTGTGGTATAATGTTTGAGGTATATGTTATCAGATCAAATTAGTTAATGAGTATAATGTGACAGGTTTCTCAGTGACATATTCAGTTTCTACAGTTGAGGTATATGTGATCAGATCAGATTGGTTGATGAGTATACAATAATAAGTTTCTCAGTGACATATTCAGTTTCTACATTTGGCACTTATATTTCAGGGTGGTTGTACGGTGCAAGGACAGGTGGTCGTAGCCACCTTCTGTTTGTATCCGGAGAACATAGGGGGTTGTAGCCTCCTTCTGGTTGTAGCCAGAGAATTGGGGAGTTGGAGCTTCCATCAGGTTATATCCTAAGAAACTAGGGGGTTGGATCCTCCTTCCGTCACAGCTAGAAAAGAAAGGAAGTTGGTGCTTCCAATGAATGTAATTCTTAAAGACATATAAGAAAAAGCATTATGTGGTTTTCTCCCACTCTGGATTTCCACGTAAAAACACTAGTGTACTATGTATGCCTATGATTGCTCATTTGTTGATTTTTTATTTACTCTGCAACTATTGGATGATAATGCTACATTTATATAACACTTGGATTTTGTGGTTAAAAAGGATTAAATTGCTCTATTACTTATTCACCCCCCCTCTCAGCAATCCAACAATGGGATCTTTGTTTAC
The DNA here is from genome assembly GCA_010110895.2 of Picea sitchensis. Taxonomy (NCBI): domain Eukaryota; kingdom Viridiplantae; phylum Streptophyta; class Pinopsida; order Pinales; family Pinaceae; genus Picea; species Picea sitchensis. The sequence goes on from SNQJ01S0210444.1 coordinate 14,449, forward strand.
AGGTTTGGTTCATAAAATATGTTTCTTTCTGATAGCCATAGTCTTTTTGTCTACCCCTTTGGAATTTGCCACTAGAGTGAGAATTTATTTCTCCACTTTCCTGTCTTCCTCAAAGTTTTATTCTAGAGTTGTTTTACTAGTCCATTTGATGAACATAGTGATAGATGTAATATTCTACCACTACCCCTTCAACTAGTTGGAAATTATCAAGAAATTTATTGAGAATCATGATGAAGTACTAATTAAAATATTTAATTATTTCCTTTTTTCATCTCAATAGCTATTAGTTATTTTAGCAGAGTAGTTGGAGTCTTTTCTTCACCAAACATATTAATATGTTCCTTCTCAAATCATCCCAACCTATCATAAAACCTATGGGAAAAATATAGTACCTGGTGGATGCATTATTTTTAAAACTATACAACAAAAATGTACATACCATATATTCATGTACTACATTCATTAGACTTACAACTATGTAAAAAAATATTATGTGGTCTTATGGAGCACATGATTTATCTGGGTCAAATTTTGGCAAGATTCGTTCAAGGTGATTAGGTAAATCATGTATTTTCCCTCTCAAGTTGAAGGCACCTTGAGACATATAAGAAGGAATGCAAGGTTGGTTTCTATCCATTTGGTGATCTAGAATTTGGTTTAAAATATCATAATCTCTTCTATTTAGCCTAGGTTTAGGGGTTGGAGAATGTGAGGCACAAAGTGAATATGGGGTTGATGGTGGGATTCAATCTAGGAGTTTAGGAATTTATTGTAGAGAATGTTACACTAAATCGTTTATAGAATCAACTAATATTTCCTCTTCAGTCTAGATATGATTCCTTTGGGGTGGTTTTTTTCGGGGTAGCTGAGGTGCTATAGGTAGTTGTCAAATATCCCAAGTGTATTCCTAGGTAATATGACATAGAGAATTTACTTCTAGGATATGAAAAATGTACAAGTGTTTTGGGGTGATCAGGAATTTTCAAAATAAATCAATTTGTCTTCAAACATTGTCTCTAGTTTGATATTTTTACCTATGGTATGGAAATGACTTGGATAAGATTCTCATTTTAAAGCTTCAGGGTGATGAACATGTGAAGAATGGGTATGTAATGATCCAACTGCTTAATTTATCATAATAAAACATAAGTACACAACATGTACAGAATGTGAGCATGGAGCACCACTCCATGATAGATAAGTTACAGAATAACTCCTTAAAGAATAGGGGAATCCCCTCCCAACACCAAATACCTTTATGAATCACTATTCACATCTCCACAATAATGAATATGTGATTTTTGTATATACATATTCACACTTGCATATGAGGCCCCTTTACTACTAGGTCGACCCTATTAAAAATATATATTTACACATTACATGTACATGTATCCCCATATGTTCCCCCCCTTGGGGTGATATCATATACATTTAACCATATATATTCTCCCTTTGGGTCATAACATAGTACCCTCCTTCAAATATATTTTTCCTCAAATATTTGAAATTAAAGGCTTCACATGAGATGAAACCAAGTAATA
>SNQJ01S0210445.1:2071-16085 GCA_010110895.2 Picea sitchensis
TTTCCTTATAGTGAAATACTTCTGCCCAGAACAAACTAATTTGGACCTTTGGAATTCCTACTCTCGAGCTGCAAAGCGGCTATTGCGTTTAGCTTCGGTTTCTTTTTTGAAACCCCTTATTTTGGTCTTGTTAGGGCCGCCATCGTCGAGCTGGGAAGTGTCCCTCATTATGGTTGATTTCAGTTTGGGTGCAGGAGTGGGAACAACATCTGCATTTCCATCATCCATTATTGTATCATCGTCCATCAGATCATCTTCTTTCATCTCGAAATTGACCGCATCAACCTATGCACCAGCCATCAACGCAGGAGGGCAGGATGTCTGAGCAGGCGAGGTTGCCTTGTAAATATTTGGCTTGAAATATATCTCTCGGTGCACCAAGGGACCATCTCCTTTTTCTATCCCGGGTGTAGGGATATGAGTAGTGAGAATATGCCCCAGAGTAATGGAACCTCTGGTCATCATGCTCGAAGGTGTTTACTGTATCTAGACATAACTGTTGTGGAACTGCTGCCATAAGTTAACGAGAATTTTTGTTTTCTCTAGATGATGTTTGAAATGAAAATTAGGAAGGAATAATATAACCCTCCGCAAATATTGGCTTAATGCATATCAATGGAAGATCTCCTTGAGCCTTTCGTTGATCAATGACAATCTCCACGGTTCATGCATAATGAGATGTTACCATTAAAGCTTACTAATTGCATATTTAGAAAAAAGTGTGAAGGTGGTGGTGGTGGTGACGGTGAAGAGAGATTAAGGATAAGAGATTTCGTAAAGGCATCAACTGGATGATGCGTGAAAGAGATTGCATGATGCTTGAAATGAACACATGGAAAGGATAACACAACCCTCTGCAAATCTTGGTTCAATTTGTATTAATGACAAATCTTCTCTAGCCTTTCAGACATTAATGACAATCTTAACAATTCCTGCACAATGAGCTAATAGCATTAAAGATTAATAATTGCATATATAGAAAGAAGTTCGAAGGTGGCGGGGATGGTGAAGAGCGATTAAGCATTTCACATTTCATCGATCCTCCAACCCGTGAAAGAGATTCCAAGAAATGGCCAAGTATGGAAAGCGGTCGATCAGGCTTCAAAATAGGGTCACAAGTTATACTTAGAAGAAGTGAGGGGCCGATGGTCAAATTGTATGTCTCTGAACTTTTGATTGCAAAATGTGTAATACGAAACATGGCACAATGATGGATTTCTATGGTCAATTTGTATATCGTGGAATTTTAGGTGTTGTTTGTAGGTAGTGGAACAATGGAAGCACAATGTAGAGCAAGCCTGGCCAGGAACTGGTGATGGTAATAGTATCCAAGTATGCAATGGGTAAGCGGTTGGTCGGACTCATGATATAAAAGCATGCGACATGCTTGGAACATGGAATATTCATGGTCTTGAAAACAGGGCCACAAGTTCTACTTAGGAGACATGAGGACCCGATGGTCAAATTGTATGTATCCCAACTTTTGATTGCAAAATGTGTAACACAGAACAAGGGACAATGATGGACTTCGATGGTCAATTTGTATATTACGGAACTTCGGGTGCTATATATAAAAGCAAGAGAAATTCATAAAAATGACACATTCGGAAAAACGACTAAGTAACCAGAAAGGGAAAGTAAACGAGAAAAATAAAGGGGAATTTGGTTGCCAATTTGTAGATCAGGGAAGTATGAGTGTTGTTTGCAGGCAGCAGAACAATGGAAAATGCAATGTTGAGCCCGCTTACCCAAGAACCCGCGATCCAAAATTTTTGTTGAATATTAAATGGAGAAGCAGTCGGTCGGACTTGTGATATAAAAGTATAAGTGGTAATATGAAGACATGAATATGCCAACCCACGCACCTAGACATTTTCCGAAAAATGACTAAGTAACCAGAAAGCGAAAGCAGAGGGAAAAAAGAAAGGGGATGGCAATTTTCGGAAGAGAGAGTTGGTGTAAGAAAGCTCCATTGATGGTCTTAACAGTAACTATGAAGTGCATTAAATAGGTGAACATTCTCTTCAATAAAGGAATAGATAAAGTGAGGCATGCTTATAGTTTCTAGGATGTGTTTGTATAAGAGAAGCATCGAAAAGCCGCAAGAAAATCAATTTTGGGATGTTTAAGTAAAATTAATGTACTGTCAACTTCACCATAAGTATAACAACAATGAATTTGAATTTTAAGATGAATTTGAATTTTAAGGTTTTGTGGTTGATATGATAGTTCCATTGGACTTCACATAGTATATATCCTTTTATTTCAAAATATTCCTGGAGATGAATTTTGCTAAGTTCATCGATCAAGGAAAAGTGCTAAAATGAGCCACATACTACATTTGCGTTAGAGAGTTTATATTAAAAGGAAAATAAGGTCTTGTATATTCTTTAAGATCATAGAAAAATTGCTAAGATCCAGAATGTATCATTAATTTTCCAAAATGAAGCATATAACCAAGAGCCAAGTAAACACCAAATGTATTGAAAGTCGAGGCACAAGACAACGCATGAACACAGAAGGTGCCAAGTGAGATCCCACAAGGGTCCATAGATTAGTATGCATTGACCTATATATAAAATAAAACACACGTGACATTGGTTTTCTCTTACATCTAGTATATGTTCCCATGAGAAAATAATCAGGGCCATCAGATATGAACAAAAGTCTATCAAACACAAGACAACACAAAACTAGCGGAGCTTCACCATTCTATCCCAGCTATAACCAAACCCCCAAATGGGGAAGAAGAAATATTCTGATTACTATTTTACCATGAAGCAAGATCACTATGGACATTTTCTTTTGATAGTGCCATGTTCTATCACTACCAGTTTTAACAATGCCAAATTTCCAATATTATTGGAAATGCCCGATGGTTCTTCCTAGAGGAGAAATCCATTTCGACAGTTCAAAGGATGGGCTTGAGTTATTCATAGTTGGATACTTTGTATGGGGTTTGTCCTCATTCTTCCCATTTCTAGACTAACAATCCTATGTGCTTGTACATCAACAATTAATGCACCTACCTGTATGAATTCCAATGCCCAAACTCCCCAATCTCTATAGCAAGTTCTGAATATCTCAATCCCATGCTTCAATCCATGTTGAGCCCTTTTTTTCAATTCAGGCATCGAGAAAATACAGATATCATACCATAAATGTATAGTTGGAGATCATCTTCTTTTTTATTTGGGTACCCAAAAAATATAGAAATCCTGCCATGGCTATATAGTTGGAAAACATTTTTCCAATTTGGGCACCCAAAAAGGTGCAGACTCCTCCAACAAATCTACAACTAGCCATCATTTTTTTTTCATTTGGACACCCCAACAAATATGCAAAATTCTTATTGGAAGATGCAAAAAAAATATCAAAATAACAACATCGATTTGATTTGATTTGTAGTTAGATTCTCCTTGTTTTTTCAAGTGCACAAAAAGAGGCAATCTTTGGAAAGAAAATTTTACAACCATAGATGTAAAATCTGAAGAACTAGAGTCCGACGAACATTCATTTGGGTATTGAAGCAAAATCATAGACACACATGAGATTTTTTTGTTTCCTGCCAAATCTTGATATGAATTTTTTTTTTTTTTTTTTTTTTTCAGCCGATATGCAGTATTGCATTGTCCTCATTTAAGGTAAATTTGTTATGTATCCAAAAGTGGCGCAGCATGTAGACATTGTTTTCCTTTTTTTGTAGGTATACTTCATATGGAAATTCTGCTAACCCAGGAAGCACATCTTGTAACAACGGTTGTCTAATTGTACAATGTACAACCATAGATGTAAACTCTGAAAGAGACAATATCTGGAAAGAAAATTTTATAGCCATAGATGTAAACTCCGAAGAACATTCATTTGGGTATTGAATAAAAATTATAGACACACACGAGATTTTTTCATTTCCTGCCAAAGCTTGATATGAATTTTTTTTTTTTTTCAGTCGATATGCAGTATTGCATTGTTCTCATTTAAGGTAAATTTGTTATGTATCCGAAATTCGCGCAACATGTAGACAATGTTTGCCTTTTTTTGTAGGTATACTTCATATGGTAATTATTCTATCCTAGGAAGCACATCTTATAACAGAGACTGTCTAATTATACAATGTACGATTGTGTTGCCCACAGTTTGGATGGCAGCATTGAGGCAATGCCTATATATGTAAGGGAATTGTTTACTGCATCGTAGATAGTCAATTGCATCATCATTTAGGAAAGTAGAAGAAGAAGTAGGAGAGTTGCATTTGGCACATACATGCTCGAAGGGGGTCGAGTATGTATTCACTACAACCAAAACACCCTCAAGAGTCAACCTAGGAACATGAGAATAGAAGTTAATATATTGAACAATATAACATACAACTGCACAACAAAAAAAGAAAAATTGCAGAAAAATTGTGAAGGCAATTTGTATGAGCAAAGTGAGGATGAAATTGTAGATGTATATGCACAACAGTTGTAGAGCTAGCTAGTTTTTTAAGATCCTGTACTATGTATGTTCACAATTCTATTACAAATGTTGTTTGGGTTGTGCGAAAGATCCTTTCTTTAACATCTCTTTTCTTTGTTATATTTTTGAAGAGCATAAGTGGAAATTTCCATTTATGAAATTGTTGTTCCATTGAGGAAAACAAATTTGAATAGGTGTCGAACAATTACAGCTACAACATGGAAGAGTGAAATAGTTGTGTAACATAACCGAGATACATGGACATGTGAAAGTAAATGACAAAACTGGATATGGAGAATGTGTTGTGACCCAAGTTTTCTCGTGAGTGCGACAGCTACACCAATGGTTCTGATTGGTTAAGTGTCGTTGCTCTGTGCAAGTTGGCTGATAGTTATGTTCAGGACAAAATGATATTCTGAACAAATAGCGAGAATTGTTTCCACAATACTTGTTTCGTTGAGCGATATAATCCGATCAGAATCACCATGGTCATATACTGTTTTGGGAAATATATTAAAATTTGTAATGGATATCCCATTACCTGGAAATATCTTTCCTGCATGTTTCTGGACAAGTTGTGTGGAAATAGTTAGTGTGACTATCATTAGGGCTTCGTTGTCTTTCATGTCAACATGCATAATGGATCTAGTTTTGTTTTCCTTTTCCAAGTAGGTACTATAGACGACCATTATGTCCCCGACGAACACTTGTCAAGTTCGGCGGCTGTTCAAGCCCTCTATTGATAGTATTTTGGGTGTTATAAGTTTAGACCCAATGACATTTTTTGAACAAGAAAAGTAATGTGAATGGTAGTCTGCATTACTTTTTTTTTTCTTTTTTCTTGGCATAAATGTACAAGTATACGCACAACTTGGATGAAGTATGGAGCCAAATTTTTGCAACCAGACCTCTTAGTTTGTGAAACTTGCACTATGTTCGACATCTCACTTGCACTTGTTGATACTTCTTATGAACTGCAAAGTATGTGTTGCAGATGACATCAACATATTTACCATGGCATAGATGAATACATTGTTGAGGATATTTGTTTGGTAAACATATGAGGAACACAATGTATGAATATTTACCTTTGGCCTTGTCAGTCTGTTGATGTTTGCGATGATTGACTGCTCATGGCCATGTCACTAGTCCAACTTTTTCTCATGCAAGCATGTGTAGATGAACATCAGAAGGAATAAATAAGCATATGCATTGTATATTGTCCATAATTGTTCCAAATGTCGCATATAGGGTCGAAGGATATGGAATACGAAATAGGTTGTCAAGGGATACTGAAGAAACATGAGCACCTGACGGTCAAATTGTATGCCTCAGATTTTTTGACTACAAAAATGTGTAACAAGGAATAGGGCATGATGGGGGGGTACGAAAACCAATCTATATATCATGGAACCTTTGAAGCTATAGGCACAATCTTGAACCCTCCAGCTCGGGAACCCGTGATCGAAAAAGTGTTTAAGTATGGAATGAGGAAACCGTCAGTCGGAATCGTGATATAGAAGCATGAGTATAAATGTGAACCCATGAGTCCACCAACCCACACACCTAGACATTTTCGGAAATATGACTTAGCAAAGCAACTAGAAAGTGAAAGTAGACGAGAAACAATGAAGGGGAATTCGGTTAAGTATAGAAGAGGGAAAAAAAAGGGATAATGAAAAGTGGGAAAATTAGAAATGGGGAGGGAAATGTTTGGAAGCGGGAAGTCTCAAAAAAGGCCCATTGTTGCCAAATCATCGTTTTCTATTCCAATATTATATGCACCCACCCGCTTTGTGTGTTTGATTTACTAGCACAGTTGGTATACCTTTTCAAAGATTGTACTTCATCCCCCTCTGCATCTTCCTGTCTGACCAATCTGTTTCTTTCAATGTATCAATGTCGAACATACAATGGACATGAAGGTAAGTTAGTATGCAGAAAGACATGTACAAGAAAAAAATATAGTTCTATTTATTTCAATCTAGTAGCAAAGAGAATACAATTCACATGAGGATAAGTTACTATGTAGAAATATATGTAGTATCTACATACAGTAAAATAGGTGCAAAGCAGTAGAACAGGTAGAACAAATACATAGATAATAAATGAAATACTAAGCACTGGAATATGAAATAAGAGTAGAAGCATGCACCTTTGTAACTCCTCCTCTACATTTGCGACAAAGAGTCCATTGTCTTCTCCAGCTACTATGTTTGTTTAAATGTAGCAGTGCAGAAAAATAAAATGGACATGTAAAAATAAATAAACAGAGTTCGATTTATTTCAATGTAGCATCACAAAAAATACAAAGGACATGAAGATAACTTATTATGTAAGAAGATACGGAATATCTACATACAATAAATTAGGTGAACACATATACATACTATAGATGAAATACAAAAAAATGGAATATGAAATAAGAGTACAAGCATGTACCTTTGTATATCCTCTTCCACACTTGCGGTAAAGACTTCTTCGTTTTCTCCAGCTATTTTGTTTGTTTCAATGTGGGAATGCACAAAATACAATGAACATGAATGGAACTTGGTATGCAGGGGAGAACAAGTAATATGTACATTTAGTAAATGAGAATCAAGGAATAGAATAAAAGATAGGTAGAAACATGAACCTTTGCTTTTCTCCATCCATGATTGTAACTATATAAAGTTTTTCCTGCCCAAAATATATTACAAGCCATAAAATATTAAGAAATTGCATGGCCATAGCTGACTGATTTTGGTTTTCTTCAGCAAAGTATCCATATATCCTTTGAGACATGGAAATACAATTTTGAAGTATCTTTGATGTACATATCATATTTCAAGTACAAGACAAATTTTATCGTGGTCACACCAGTCTGTGTATAGGGTAAAGAGGTTGTATTGTGATATGGGCACATTTCACCATATATGGTTAATAAGTGTGTTTTGCACATGTTTTATCTTAACAAGAAGACAACGAACATTGTAATTGCACATGTAGTTGTCCAATTATTTGTTATGCCACTATTTTGTATCATGTCAACATTGAAGTATCCTAGAATGATAATGGTTTTGTCCAAACGTAAATGGTGGGATGCATTTGAGAACACATTCATTATGCTAGCAATGTTGCATGCCAAACAACATAGAAACTGAATACCGCAATTTTCAATCCACGGAACAACAATCTTGCTATCACCATCTCAGTATAATTTTCTTCTACAAGAATATTTTGCAAAGGCATGTAGGTATGGTCTAGAGCTAGGGAAAAACAATTGGAGCAAAATTTAAGAGCAAGATAGGAGGGCACGGGATAGGTGTCAGATCTCGACTTCGCCAGACAAGGAAAATGACAGAACCGCAGGGCCACTTGCAGGTGCAGGACCTGAACACCGCAAAGTAAAAAAAAAATAGCTTCAACTACCGGTGCAGGACCCCAACCCTGCAAATCCGAGGTAAACAAAAGAAAACAACAAGAAACAAACTAGTGAGGAAGCACGAACAGACCCAACTGTAGCCCCAGGACCTCAAACTCGCAAACTTGAGCCAAACAAAAATAATCAACAAATGACGAACCAACGAACCAATGAACATGAAACAACCATTGAACCAGTAAACAACATATGTATCTCCAATGATTACCAAACTGCAGCCCAAGCATAGAAGGAACCTGAGACATATGATGAGCATGCCAGTAGATATAATCAAACATTCTTACTTGCAAACTGCAAACAGTGAACAACAAAGAATGAATAGAAATGAAATTATGGCATCGAAACTTACCACGAAACGATGAACGACAGAAACACAGGTCAAATTGTTGCTGCAACACCTGGACCCTACAAAGTAAAAAAAAACAGCTCCAACTGCGCATGTAGGACCCCAACCCTGCAAAGTTGAAGTAAACAAAAGCAACCAATAACAGGGTATTGATAACCAACAATAAAAAGTAAATGTATAAAATCCCAATTTATAGTTCATAGTGTTGGAATCAAATTTACCATCCAAAGTTTTGCACGGGAAAAAACATTTTCCATTGAAAAATGATGCAGGAGCATCACCAGCAGGAAGCAAGCGCGCATAGATGTGGAGGACAGCTAGATAAGCGCCAACACATTTCTTGTTGAAATGTTTTGAATTTTGAAAGTGCCACATAATTAATGGGATAGTTAATAGAGGCGTACTCACATTTATGGAGGAGCATTGTAATCAGACCTTGAGCGTCCCGCTCTCGTCTGAAGTAGATAGAGGCATTTATGCAAAGTTAATGTAGCTAGATGGAATTGAATGCTTATATTAAACGATTTTAGATCGCAAGAGGGAAATAGGATATAGACACCCTCATTGTATAGTTGTAAGATTATTATGAGCATAGAGAAGAGAAGAAGCAGAGAGCTATGTAGAAGAATTCCATGTACAGAAGTTCTGGGTTAATATAAAAAGCTTTGATTCAGATTCATGGTGTTGTGATATTCTGTGTATTCATTGTTGAAAGTTATGCTCATGGATGTTTACTTTTTGTTATACATTTTCTTTATATGTTGTGTATATGATTTCATGCTTTGTGTTTGAAGTCTGAGAGAAAGTAAGGAATGAGTTTCAATTGTTTCTCTATCTGAGCAAGAGTTCCTGCAGGAGTGCAGTGAAGTTGTCCGCAAGGAGTGAATTGACAAGAGTTCAGAGTTTTATCTCTGAAAGCCCAGGAGGGATAACAACTGTTCTCATTCTCGTAGAAGTGCAAGTTGAGCACGGGAGTTGTGCAAGGCGTACGTAGGCCGAGTAAAGTATCAGAGTTTGCAAACCTGAGATATTTTTGAAGGAGTACTGTTGCAGGGAGTGCATAGAGTCGAAAGACTTAAATTCTTTAAAGTAATTGAAGCATTTGTCGCAAGGAGTGCATGCAGGAGTCTCCTTTAAGACTCAGATTTGGAGAAATCTCAGGAGGAATAGAGTCTTCTCAGTTGTCGAAGAAAAGCATAGAAGGTTGATGCCTTGAGGTGTTGAAAGGAGGCATCGCAAGGTTGTGTCATAGGCGGTTAAGTTCCGTGGCAAACCACTTTATCAAATTTGTGGAAGTTCTCAGAAGGGAGAACGGATGGTCGGAATTATTCGTGGAGAATTCATGAAATCCCGCAAGCTGTCAGATATTGCAGAGGAGCAAGGAGGTTACGGTGGTCGTTTCCTACAAGTGGAAGCTCATGAGAGAGAGGGCCGTAGATTCACGCCAACGAGGACCGTTGGATTCACTCATGAAAATTCGATTTCAGGGTTTTGTGAGCAGGAGAACCAAAGGATTTGTAGTGAGATTCACGAATTCGTGAAAGGCGAAGTCCCGAAGGGTTGAAGAAATGTGTGTGTGGGACCAACTATCAGTGACGTGTATCGGGGTTCAGCATTTTAGCGTTTTGGGGATAGAAGGTTGAGGATTTCGTCCCAAAAGTCTCGAAGTCACGGGTGGCAATAAGGTTGTTGATGAATTCGGGATCTCGGCACTTTGGGTGTCGGGGATACCAAGGAGGCATCACTTGAGGAGAAAAATTGCGAAGTGCAAAGATAGCACAAGGGACACATGGTAGAATCGCAAGGTGGGCCCGTGGAAGAGACAGGTGGAAACGTGTTGTCTATTGAAAGAAGTCAATACCCCATTGACCTCTCGTGTCTCGGGGATTCACGAGGTAAGAGCCGGGAGTTCGACATCAAAACTCATGAAGCGGCGAGAAGCGAAAAGTGCTAGAGTTAGACCTAGCCAGTGGTCACACACGAAGGGTGCTGATAAGAGAAGGAGTGTACCCGTATAGACATTTTGGGTATCGCGAGATTTGGAAGTAAGGGTTGGGAGTTTCAACTCATGAACTTGTGATTAGCGAGTTGCGACAAGTACTTAGGTACATCGGGATTTCAGGTCTCGGAAGGTGAAGAGTTGAATATTTGGGAGGAGAAGTCGCGAAGTTGCGAACTCCGATGTCCCGAAATCATGAGAAACACAACCACATCGTTTGGTCAAAAGGGGGCAGGAATTGAGGCTTCGTGTTCGATCATGTGAGCTCAATTCATAAGGACCTATGGAGAAGCATCATTTGTGTTTGTTGGATTCCCCAAAGAGGAATCGAAGAGTCAATCTGACTCAAGGAGAGGAAGTAGAGCGATCTTGTAGCAGATTGTCAACCCAAGGGCCGATAGGGTCGACGTCTTCGTCATCTGGTATTAGAGCCTAATTCTTGTTTGTATATTTCAGGAAGGAAAAGCGAGAAGGAAGGAAAAGCGAGAAGGAAAAGCGAGAAGGAGAAGGGATAGACAAACACCCGATCTGCCAGAGGATAGGGAGGTGTCAAGAGAAAGAGGTAGATAGGTGTTGAATCCAACCGTGGAAAGAGATATACATGACCTACGCACCAGAGTCATAGACATGGAAATAAAGTAGAGGCGCATAGCTGATATTGGGGATGTTAGTGAGTCCAAAAGCAAAGATGAAGCTGGACATGGAGAAGAAGAAGTCACAATAGAAGATGCAACAAATGAACGCTTGCTTAGAGCTGTTGAAAGAATGGGTGCAAGAGCCAAAATGGACATTCTAGTTTATGAGGGAAACTTGGATGCTGAAGAACTTCTAGACTGGATTAGAGCTCTAGACACATATTTTGACTATGAAGATGTCGAAGAAGACAAGTAGGTCAAACATGCTGTGACGAGACTTAAAGGGCATGAAACAATGTGGTGGGATGAACTGCAAGCTGACAGATGCTGCCAAGGTAAGAAAAAAATCAAGAGTTGGGATAGGATGATTGCAAAAATGAAAGCGAAATTCATTCCCAGAGATTACCAAATTACATTGTTTCGAAGGATGCAGAACCTGAGATAGAAGCTAATGATAGTGAAGGAGTACATTGAAGAGTTCTACATGCTGAACATCAGAGCAGGTCATCGTGAAAGTAATGATGAAAAGGTTGCTAGGCATATGAATGGCCTGAGATACGAAATTCAGGATGAGATGAGCATGATGACCATCCGAATGGTGGAAGATGCTTATCAAATGGTTCTAAAGGCAGAAGAGAAGCTGAGCCGAAAACAAGGTCAAAGAGGATGAGGCAGAAGTCAATCTAGGGGAAAATCGGTTGTCCAAGATAGAAATCAAAAGCCTAAGGAAGACTAGAAGAAACCTCAACCTCAGATTGAGAGAGGTGGAAGCTCACAGAAAGGGAAATATGTTGGATAGAGAAGGCAGTATGTTGATCAGAGAGGAGAGTATGCTAATAACAACATTTTTCCTTGCACTAGAGGTAGAGGAAGAGGAAGAGGTGGAGTGATAACATGCTTCACGTGCGGAAAGGTCAGACACAAGTCTTATGAATGTCCAGACAAGAAGAAAGAGGAAGGAGAGGCTCACATTGCCAAAGCACAAAGACAAAATGTTGAGGCAGAAGATGTTGAAGGCAGAAGATCGTTGATGATGTGAAAAGCTCTTTTAACACCAGAGAAGGAGGTGGAGAGTTCAGTCCAAAGAAACAGACTTTTTTGGACTGCGTGCAAATCCAAAGACTGTAAATGTAAAGTTATTGTAGAAAGTGGTAGCACGGATAATCTCGTTTCAACAGAGGTGGTAGAAAAACTGGATCTAGAGACGATTGATCATCCAAGCCCATACAGAGTTTCATGGTTGCAAAAAGGACATCAGATAAATGTCACTAAGAAATGTTTAGTTGAGTTTAAAATAGGAGGGTATAAAGATGAAATACTCTGTGATGTTATTCCTATGGATGTTTGTCATCTATTGCTGGGTAGACCGTGGCAATTTGACAGGAATGTGATTCATGATGGGAGAATGAAAACATGCACTCTAGAGAAGAATGGGAGAACTCACATGTTGTTGCTAATTAAGGATAAAGAGGTGAAGCCTGAAGTAAGTAACACTGTACTTCTCATGAGTGGGAAGGAACTTCTTACAGAAGTTAAGAAGAAGGAGGAACTGCAATTTATTGTGGTCAGGAAGCCAAAGATTGTTTTAACCAACAAAAGGGTAGATGATTTACCAGAAGAGGTTCAGTAACTGCTGGAAGAATTCGCTAACATAGTAGTGGACGAACTACCTCGTTCGTTGCCACCAATCAGAAGTGTGAGTCATCATATTGATCTCATACTTCGAGCTAGTTTTCCAAACAAAGCAGCATACAGATTGACGCTACAGGAGAATGAAGAGGTCAAAAGACAGGTCCAGGATTTAATGGACAAAGGATTAGTCAGAGAAAGCTTGAGTTCATGTGTTGTTCCAACAATACTCACTCCGAAGAAAGACGAAGGCTGGAGGATGTGTACTGATTCGAGAGYGATCAACAAGATAACCATCAGGTACAAATTTCCATTGCCAAGGATGGATGATTTGATGGAATGCTTGAGTGGAGCAATTTTTTTGTCGAAGATTGATTTGACGAGTGGTTATCATCAGATTTGCATGAGAGAAGGAGACGARTGGAAGACAGCATTCAAAACCAATGAAGTGTTATATGAATGGCTTGTTATGCCATTTGGTTTAACAAACAGGTCGAGTACTTTCATGAGATTGATGAATGAAGTCCTGAAGGATTTCATCGAAAAATTTGTTATTGTGTACCTTGATGACATATTGATTTTCAGTAAAACAAAGGCAGAGCATCTAAAACATTTGGCTACAGTGATGCAGAGGTTACAGCAAGAGAATTTGTTGATAAATATGAATAAGTCCTCATTCATGAAGGTAGAGCTCATTTATTTGGTGTTTGTTATTTCTACCGATAAGTTGAGGATGGATCCAGATACGATGGAGGTGATTAAGAATTGGTTGTCACCAAAGAATATCTTTGAGGTCAGAAGTTTTCATGGATTAGCTAGTTTCTACCGAAAATTCATTAGGAATTTTAGTGGAATTAGTGCACCGATGATGGACACAGTGAAGAAGAGACACAAATCTTTTCACCGGATAGAAGAAGCCGAAAAGAGTTTTAATCTGTTGAAGAGGAAAATCATGGAACAACCAATTCTGGTGTTGCCTGATTTCCAAAAGACATTTCAAGTGAAATGTGATGTAAGTGGATTTACAATAGGGGCCGTTTTGAGTCAAGAAGACATGTCGATAGCATACTTTAGCGAGAAGATGAATGAAGCGAAAGTAAAATACTCCACATATGACAAGGATTTCTATGCTATTATTCAAGCATTGAAGAAATGGAGACATTACTTAATTCCTAAAGAGTTTGTCTTATATAGTGATAATCATGCATTGCAATTTGTGACTCAACAGGACAAGTTGAATCAAAGACATGTAAAATGGGTTGAATATATGCAAAATTTCAATTTTGTGATTAAACATATTTCTGGTACTGCTAACAAAGTTGTTGATGCTTTGAGCAGGAAGTGGTTGCTATTGTAGGAGTTCAGAATCAAAACATCGGGTTTTGATGATCTCAGGGACATGTATAGAGATGATCCAGATTTTAAAGAGGCATACGAAGTAGCTGAGAATCCAATTCTTAGGGATAGAAGCCAATGGGAAGAATTCATGATCCAAGAAGGATTATTGTTTAAGGGTAATCAACTTT
>SNQJ01S0210446.1:16002-27403 GCA_010110895.2 Picea sitchensis
GATTGTTTCATGATTCATGATATACATAATATATGATAGTGGGGTTTTTAGCTTTACGCTTTCCCGGTAAAACTTTTGTGTTGTGTTTTATTGATATTTCACTTTGTGCATTGTGGTTGTGATCGTGATTTAATTGCTTTCGTAATAATAAGAGTAGAAGTGATTATGTATTTAACAAGTGGCAGAAATTGTTAGATCAGGAGAATCGCAGGAATACATTAATTTGTATCAAAATTTCTACATA
The DNA here is from genome assembly GCA_010110895.2 of Picea sitchensis. Taxonomy (NCBI): domain Eukaryota; kingdom Viridiplantae; phylum Streptophyta; class Pinopsida; order Pinales; family Pinaceae; genus Picea; species Picea sitchensis. Next base: position 16,247 of record SNQJ01S0210446.1, read on the forward strand.
GACATGGCATAATTAGATGATGACAAGTGTCAAGAATAAATTGGCTCGTGGCATGCCAACAAGTGAAGTAAGAAAGTTATGTCACTCCGAAAGAATTACTTCGGGAGTTTCACCACCAAGAAATGTCAAAAGTCTCGAAGTCCCGAAGGATGAAGTTTCAAGGAGATACCCTTGTCGATTTGAGATACCCTTCGGATACTATCATGACCCTTAGATCAAGGAGATGAAAATGTGTCACATCAGGAGATCTATGTCGACATCCGCAAGAAACTATGACAAAGCACGTCAGCAGTCTATGTCAGCAAGGACACATGGCACAGTCAGAGAATGACAAGTGTCAAGTTGAAATCAACATTTCAGGTATGTGCAGATCACGAATATGAGTGACACATGGAAGCTTCTCGGCTTGTGACATGCCATTAAGTGATGCAAGTAAGTTAAGTCACTTCGGCAGTTTTACCACCAGCACTTTCCCAAAGTCCCAAAGTCTCGAATGCCGAAGACCTAAAGTGGACACGAGATGTCCTATCTGAAGATCACTTCGGGAGCATTCTCGATTGTCTATATACTACAGTGGAAGGATAGTGTAAGTGGAAACATTAACTGATAGCAAAAGGTCTCCACCATATTATGACTGACTCAGCAGGTGACCACTCTGGAAGAAAGAAGGGGTTGAGATTTGAAATCTTTGAAGTCCGAAGACCCGAAGGAGATCTCAATTGTTGATCTGAAAGGGACATGCATAAGTGGATTGATAGCTATGGAATATTGATGTACGGAGGAAAGAACGGGTTGAAATTTGAAATATCTGAAGTCCGGAGACCCAAAAGAGATCTCGACTGTCGATCTGATGTTGGGTGTACTCTCAACCGTTGATCAAAATACAGTGGAAGGATAGCATAAGAATAATAGACAAAGTCGCGGAGTAAAAGGTGGCCATCCATCTCATTGCTTGATTAATTCTTGACTGTTGGATTAAGAAATGAAGGATAGATGTAAGGATCGAATATGACCATTGATCCGGTTCCGTGATATAATGAGAATCGTGTGATCTTTTCGGAAAAATATGCTTGGGGAGATTTGAAAGGTTTCAAGCCCAAAAGTTCTGAAGGGTGAGGTTCCAAAGTTACGACAATCATCCATCCCATCGAATATTGAATCGTGCCCGTTGAATTGATAAGCGCTCAAGAACTCGTCTTGCTTAACGTCTGGTCAACGCCATTGGTCATATGGTAAAGATATTTGAAAGGTAGAAAGTAATGCATTGCTTAAATTGTAAATCTCGTCGTTCTATTCCATTGATCATATGAACATGGTTTGAAGGAAGCTCCAATCTCTATTATCACAGAGACGAAGGAAATCGATCCATGCCTGTTATTGATTTGTGAAAGGAAAAGGGATGCCATGTATAACGCTGAAGACATGGATTAATGATCTCTCGTGGTCCCAAAAGTTATTGTTAATGAACAAATTAGTTATAACTTGTTGCACAAGTCGGCTCAATAACTTAAACAAGTTTTGAGCATAAACAAGTATAAATACAACCATGATTGGTTCACTTGAAAATGCGCTTGTGGATGAAGAGTGGCTTGTGAAGTGAAGAGGCAGATCTGGACCTGAGGTACATGTGAATATAAGAGAGATGTAGAAGTGAATAAGGCACGAATATATTANGATAAAGCGAAGAAGGGGCAAATTTCAGAGAGAAGATGAAATACTGTAATGAGTGTTTATGATATACCTCTGATCATGAGATAGAGTTGATTCTATAATGAATGAATGCTACTGGAGTTGAATGAACTCTAGTTGGATAGACTATCTTCTATCAGCAAGATGGGTCTTGCTTGAGAGTTGGTTCTCTCCGAGGAGTTGGTGCTCCTTACTTTAGTTGGTGCTGGGAAAATCCTTATTATTATATTCACATATATTCATATAAATTATATACAAACATATGGTATATTCTGTGTCCATTGTGATTATGATTTGATTGTTCTTAATCTGTTCAAATATGTTTTAACTTCTAACTTGTAAGAAGAAGAAAAGTTAGAATAGTCCACGCACTAATTCACCCCCCCACCCCCTCTCAGTGTGGGCAATGTGTTCAGCAAAGTAATCTTCCTCCTTTTTCTCTTGTTCCCTCCACTCGAGCATAATGACCAATGAAAACCTGCCAAACAACATTAAAGGATGATTAGGTTCATCAAAATTTCAAAGTTGGAAGTTTTCCTAGCTCTAACTCTCTTTTTATATTTTGAGTTGCGGTCGTCGCAGGGGCTCTTTTCCCCACAAAGCGACGTCGTCGCACCCCAGTTGTGGAACCCCTACGACGATTTGGGATCATCATAGTTCACGATAGAGTGGGCCTGCGACGATCTCAAAACCCAATAACCCTTGAAAAATTTTGCATAACTCAAAATTGAACCATTAAAAATGAAAAATTCAACCATGAAAAGAGAGAGGAGAAGAAGAATACCTACTTCACAGAAGCGGCTCGAGAAATTGTCCACTGGGTGCTCCAGAATCGTGACTTGAAAATCAGAGGAAAAAGGGGGTTTTGGCACTAGTTTGGTGAAAATGCAAGTGAAATGGTAAATGGACCAGTTTTGACCTATTTTATTCACTTTTACCATTTTAATTTTAAATTAAATAAATTTTTAAATATTTTACCTATGCCTAAACCTAATGAACTTTCCAAAGTGTCGATATTGTAGGTTGAGAGATCTGAGGACCGATCTTTTGATATGGATCACTTATTTTTGGTCATTTTTGCGTGTTTTTATGATGTATATCTATTTTTAGGGTTTTTCAGTAAAAACTCTGAGCATGGTCTTTATTCTTTCTCACACTCGTGAAACTATGAGAATGTAATCGAGTAACCTTTTATCGTTTTTTCAGACTTGTCATGGTAATACAAAAAATGAACACTATGGAGTCTCCTTTAAGCTATTTTCAAGATCCCTAAACATGAAAAGATAGTCGAGTGACCTTGTTCTTTTCATGCTCGTAAAAGTATTTGAAGAAAGCATCTGATGAGCGGTAGATTATCTCTTTTTCGGTCTCGTCGGACTAACTTATGAAAAATGACATTTTGAAGTTTTCTTTAAGTGTTTTTTAGACTCTCTAAACATGAAAAATCCCTGAGTTTTCTTTCTTTGGACTCGTAAAACAAGCATTGAAAGGCCCATATGGGACTGAACCACTCCTTCCTAGGGTTTGTTAAAAATACTTCGAGGGCCTCATACGAAGGATGAGCTTACATTACAAGAATATGTTATTCTCCTCAGTATTGCATAAAAATAAAGAGGTACTCGCCAAAAATGGTGGGGGAAAATTGGGAAAGAAATGTATATCTGTATGTGTTAGTGGAAATAAGTCACTCTTGAAAATGACACCCCTCTTGATCATAGTATCTGGGTTGGGAAATCCATTTGTCTCTCGTTTGACCATCTACAAGTCCATATGTTGGGTCCTCCTTGAGTCAATGCTGCTAAGACAATTATCCTATCGTTCATATGTTCAAGAGAAGTTCAACCTAAACAATCCTTCTATCGAGTCGGCCATATGCAATCCACAAATTCTTACCATGTTGGCCTTCCTTGAGTTAGTCTTGCATCACTTTATGCTCTGATCTACTTCAAAACTGTTACATATTTTGTGTCATTGATGGGGGATACATTAAGGCCCTCTTGTGATGAGTATGTTCCTTTTGACTTCAACTAATTATCCATGAATTAGACTTAGAAATCATTTAGTACCTTGATCCGAACCTTCATGCCTCAATGGTAGGTCTCACCGTTTTCAACAGTGGGTTCACATAATTGGCCCCCGATTGGAAGATTCCATCGAGTGTTCGACTTCAACTCATTTATTCACATTTTTTGGATTGTACTAGAGTACCTTGAAGGTCATTGACATCAATGGTGATTTCCTTCACACTTGTTAACGGTATCCATTAATGACCGGTAATCAAGTGGTTTCTACCATGTTCAACTTCGACACCTGTAATCACATGGCTAGATTCATATTTTAGGACAATGGAAATGAAGACCCTATATCTCACCATATCATTCCAGGTTGCGATGGAGTATTCATAAGTCTGTACTGACACATAGATCCACTGTGTATGTCTCGTGGCTACGTCAAAATTAGAATTCTTTGAGCATAGATCCACAATGTATTTCTCGTCACTATGTTGAATCGTGATGAAATGGATCCACAATGTATGTTTGGTGCCCATGATTCACTTGAAACTCATGATTAGAGTCACTTTTAGTATGAGTATGGGAATGCCTACCTCAGAAGATGGTATATTATTATGCAAATGCTTGATTGTTTGCAGGTTCTCGACCGATTCACTCCTTGTTTTTGACACACACATTCTACAAAGTATTTCAGTTGTCACAGGTTCCAACTTCATACTTTGGGGGTCATTCTATTACACATTATTTTGGTCACCCTTATGATCAACTGATGATATGTGCATAACTCACTTCTATGTTCCCTGAAGATACTAAATGAGACTTTCTCCATGAGAAAAGTGAATTATCTTTATTTTCTTAAAAACCATAACAAAGGAGATCGTCGCACCCTATTAAATGCTTGGGGTGCGATAATGTTTGATCGTTTCATGCTGCATCAAAATTGTATTGCGGCGCCACTGCATGTTTCTTGTGCATAGGGTGCGATGATGCTCAAATAAGAGAAGAAGATGAAATTCATGACAGTTCTAGAAGGGAATCTTCTAGAATATGAGGTGGCCTCCAATCAGTTTGGATCTTACTCGCTTCTCAGATTTAGTGGGATTATCCTAATCTCCTCATGCATCCCTCTTTCACCCTATATAAATATGGATCTCTCATGGGAAAGGATAGGATTGCTTATGCATGAAGAATTCTGCTGAAGATTGTACTTGTGATAGCTTTGCTTTAGCTCTCCAAGTCAATTTGTGAATGCTTTTCATCAAAAGCATTGGAGAAAAGGTGTGTTTGTTGCAGAAAAGGGCCATTGGAAGGGATCTTGCAACATCAAGGCATGGGTTGTATTATCCACTTTCATTCAATATAATGCAATAATACATTTCTTCCCTATAAAGGTGTCTCTACTTTTATTGTATAACTCCTTGATCTTATACATCGACTTCATTGGAATATATATATCGTTGCTCTCTCTTTTTGTTGGTTTGTTCTTTTTAATAGGTTTACCATCCCACAAATCCAAATATGGAGAAAGGATGACACTAGCGAGGATCAAACATTGTTTAAATGGTATGTCATTTGTCCCTCTCTGAACTAGTTTATATTACAATGAAATCTAAGGAGAAGCTTGTATTCTACCCTGTTTTGTTCTAGATTCTTGTTGAAGTTAGGGAGATTAGTTTGTGTCCTCACTTACTGATTTTTCTAATAATAAAGGTTATTTCTCCTTTTGCTATTTTTTCTTGTCTTATTCTCATCTCATATGTTGTGAGGATCCCATGTAGTTCATACACTGTGAGCTTATCAAGATCTGGTCTATCTTCAAAGGTAGAAATTTTGGCATCATACCTCATAGGTAATGATCTCAAGAAATTTTGGCATCATACCTCATAGGTAATGATCTCAAGATATTTTGGAAAATTGGTTTGTCTTTGAGTTCTTCTCCTAATGATCTGATTGAATTGACAATTTAATCAACTCTTTGAAGAGATTTAGCTATGTTTTCTTCCTCCATTTTCAAATTTTCAAACTGAGTTCTATAGGTTTGCAGTTTGGCTTCCTTGAATTTGTTGTCTCCTTCATATATGACCTTTAGTTTGTCCTAGATCTCTTTTTCTAACTTACAATGCATTACCTTTACAAATATAGGATTGTTTAATCCTCCTAGAATATGATTGATTGCTCTTGAATTTTCATTTCATAACTTCTTTGTAGCAATATCATTAGGTGGGGTATATGGTGCAATATAACCACTTTCAATAGCTTGCCAAACATCATATCTAAGGTCCATGAGATAAATTTTCATTCTCACACCCCAGAATGCATAATCATTTCCTTTGAACATAGGTGATTTGTTGTAAGACATTCCCTCTTGTTGATCCATTGCTTCAGAATCTACCTTCAAGTTGTTAGACTATGTAGAAGGCACCCTCTCTGATACCAATTGTTGGAAACTTGGTCAATACTGAGAGGNTATTGGTTAATTATTTAAACTTTTGATAATTGTAACTTATTAAAAAACAATTGATCAACAACAGTAAACTTGAATATAAAATCAATACATTAATACAAATTACAATAATGATTGGGAGACACCAATCTCCTTGTTTAGGGATTCAACCCTAGGAAGCACCAACTCCCTTGTTTTAGGTCACCAACCCTAGGAAGCACCAACTCCCTTGTTTAGGGCACCAACCCTAGGAAGAATCAACTTCTTGTCTTCAAACTTTAATCAGTAAAGGACATTAGTCCTTCCTTTCCCCACCCTTCCACCCTCACTTCATAAGTATATTTGACTTTCTTCCTTGGACTTTGTACTTGTTTCTGATCTTTTGATGTAGACCACAGAGACACTTTAATTTCACCTTTTTTGTCTTCTTATATACTTTCCAAAAGGTATAAGGTTGAACTATTGTGTCTTTTAGTAATGAAACATTGCATCCATTCATTTAATTAACACAAATGGTGATTTCATTAATTGATTTTCGTACACAAAATTAGACATTGATTTCGTACAAAGATTCTAGAGTGTTGGAATTTTTTTTTACAATTCTATGACATGGGTTTTGTGTAGAACGTTACCAATTAGTCGAAACACAAAATGTTTTCCTGTAACATGTGTGATGTATCTGATACAGATGGTTATGTGAAAGAAACTTTCCTAGATTTTCCTTTTTTCATCGGATGCCAGATCGACTTCAGTACATTTTACCTTTTCATGAATATCTAAATAGACCTCCACATATCTTCTTTGTTGGTGAATATTTAAACACAACTTGTAAACATTTTACTTGATGGTGGATATTAAAATTAGTTCCCTCTCAACTGTGTTGGGAACCAACAACTCCCCCTAAATTTTTACAAAATCTAAAGGGCCCCCATTAGAATCTTGATAATTATAGTGAGCTACATAATCAACATTTTCAAATAGTTCCATACCTTGGATTTCTTTGAGACAAACTTAATACATTCACTATTGTATGAGACATTCATTACAAGAGTATATGTCAAAAGTTACAAACGATCATAAAAATCTCAATTTAAACAAAAATGTTATTTTTTATCAAATGTTTACTTTCGTTTAAATTATGATTATGTGTTCATTATTTTGCTCATTAGCAAGTTTGACTATTTTGAATTATGTGTTCAATACTTCATCAAATAATATCTTGGTTGGTTTCTCATTTTCATAAAATCATTTGGTGATATTAATTAATTAAATTCTTTTTTCATTTTGCATCTCATAATAATAATAATAAATTAAAAAAGAATTGTCTATCATTTGTTTGATTTTGTAAAAAAACAAAATTAATATTTTTGTCTTCTCCATTAACTTTAAGCTTCTAGAATTTTAAGATCATTATAAACAATGTTTGTTTAGAACTTAGAGTTAGTTTAAATTCATTTTTGATTTTATTGTTCTAGATTTTGTTTTATCCACAATTTTTAGGTTATTAACTTTTAGGTTTCTTTTTGCTTCACAGGTTTCTATTATCAAATATTTGATACGGATCTGATCATGGCTTGATTTTATTATCCAAATATGTTCAAGATGATTGATCCAAAAATAATATTGGATTGCTACAAATAATTTTATGAGCAACAATAGATAAAATTTGGAAAGGCATCAAGATCAGATAAACGAATTTGCAGGACTGATTTCAGCCAAACCGTGAGGAATTTGAAGAAACGGTTGAAAACCCAAAACCCAAATGGACCCATTTACCTTCTGCTTGGAGATTTTCCCAAACAAATGCATAGTTTGAGAGCTATTTGGGTCTCTTTATGATGAAAATTTTAGGTGGCGGAAATTATTAGAGACGCCCAGACTGTTCATTCATTTTATAAATATATGAGAAAGATCAGAGCCAAGGGAGCCAAGAATTGGAGAGGAGGATTTTTATCCTTTCTCTTTTGTAAACTTTTTATTTCTTTTCAAATGGAGTAATGGATGGCTAGAATCTTTGGGAGAATGAACGAGTATTTTTAAAGAAGAATATAGAATTCCAGGTTGCTTAATGGCTTTTGTCCTGTGAGTAAAATGGTTTTGTTTTCATATAATATCTTCATATTCTTTGAATAATTGATTATGCATTGATTTAAATAGTTTGCGTCTTTTTTATCAATACATGGTTAATTATTATCATTTATGTATTATTTTTTTTTAATCTTTAAGAGTCTATTATCCAAAAAACAATTCTTCCAGGACTACAGAATGGACAAGTGATCCCAAAACTTAATAGAACGACATATATGAATTTTGGCTTTAGCCTTTTGTTTATAATGTTGTTATTTATGTTTTGTTATTCCTGTTACATGTGCAGGTCTGATATCTTTAGATTAAATGATCTGTGATGTCTAGGAGGTTTATATTATAAATACCATCTATCATTTGCTTCTCAAAATACAAATGTTGTGATCATATCTTTGATTTAAATAATAATATTTATCTTTGAGTTTTAAATTTGGATGATAAAATGCATAGATTGCTTCCATGTTTATCTTGTTGTAATCATGTATAATTATGAGATCCTAAGTTTATGTTTAATTTCCTTTTGAGGTCATTAAAACCTAAAGGCGCTTTATGTTTGTGTTTCCTTTTCTGTCATTAAAACCTAAGCTGCCAATACATGTTCTGAATTTATTTAGAACAGTCATAAGGTTCATTGCAGATTTCTATCTTGGACATGGCAGTTGGATGTCCTCCAACTATGCAGATGTTTGGATACACCTCACTAACTCACTGACAGGATAACTTCTTTGTATTTTTCTGTCATTTACATATCGTTGAAACTAGAATGTATGGTTCATCTTTGACTATCCACATGTTCATGTTTCATTGAATTTTTTGCAAGATTCTTTAAATTTATAAAGGAAAAACAATAAATATTTATGTGCTTTCTTTATCTGCTTCCTAGAAGAAATCATTTTTCACATCAATTTTCGTATGTTTCGATTAAAACTTGCATCTTGTAAATCATGTAAATAAACAAGACTTGTATATCTTCTGCTTAAATACAACTACTATAGTTACATTAGAGCATATGTACATACATATATATATATATATGTATGTATGTATGTATGTATGTATGTATGTATGTATGTATGTATGTATGTATGTATATATATATATATATATATATATATAGTGTTTTAGTAATTAGTTAGTTATTTCTCTCTTTTATTCATTTCTTTTAGGATTCTTAGATTGGCTAACAGAGCCATTAAACCTGTCAGAATGAGCTACAACAAATGGCTTGGGTTATTTAGACAACCCCGGACCGGACTCGCTCTTCCAGTTGACGGACGGTCAATTTCGCCCGTCTACAAATGGCGCTAGAAGGAGGGTCAAGGTCGATTTAATGATTAAATGTTTCACGCCTCAACTTTTCATAATTCCAGATTTATAAATCCTTCTTATGTATCATCTTATAATGCACTACGAGGCAGGCTAACTATTTGGAGTCAATTTCTTCAAATTCTTAATGGCTCCTACCCAAATCACTGTGTTAGAACATGCTTTTAATGTCTCGCTACCAATTATTTCCAACAAGACAACTGATCTCTTTTCAGAACTCGCCTTTGATGGTGAAGGGAACACATCTACAGTAGACCATATTTCTAATTTTTTTTATAAGTGTTTAAGATATAAGATCATCGATTCTAATGTTAGAAGCAGATTGTTCGCTCTCACTTTCCGAGGTCGGGCTAAGGTTTGGTTTGAATCTTTTCAGGCTAATTCTATTCATTCTTTGTCTAAGTTTGTATTTGAGTTTTTATCATATTTTAGCAACTATGATTATGATGAATTAAGTGAAGAACTAAGTTCCTTAAGAAAAGAAAATAGTGAATCATTCAATGATTTTGCAATTAGGTTCATTCATGTTTAGGGATGATTTTAAGAATGGAAATTTATTTTTAAATGTAGAAACCTTGGCGAATATTACTAATCCTTCATATGGAAACTATAAATGTTTGGCGATAGTTTTGTAAAAATATTCAAATTTCTAAGGATTTTATATAGTTTTTATAAATTTTTGGATATTCTTAAGGTAAAATAATTGTATCCTATAGAATTTGGGCGAATTATTTTTAAAATAGCGAATCTCATTTTTGGAAAAACCATGGAAAATTAGCCCATGAGCGAAATTTAGCCCCTAAAATCATCCATGTTCATGTTTGTATTAGATTCCCTTTGAAAGAAATGCCACTTATTAATGAGTGGTTTGAATATCTCATTTCTCTCTCAGACAAGCAAGATCAATTAATTGTTAACCAATTTGAATTGAGCACTAACACTCAATCTCAAGATGGTTCAAATTTACATGTTGATCTTGAAGATTTTGAAGCACCACAATTTTTTTCGACTTCTTTCATTTTGGCAAATCATGAGCCACATAATGCGATTGTCACATCTAATCATTCTTTGCAAACAATGTCTCCTCCTGTCGAAGAAGGAACCTTTACTTTAAAATATGACAGTTGTCACACTTTCATAGATTTTATAACAGTTTCTAAAGTAAAATAGGTTGAATGTGAAGTTGATAATCATGTCGACGATAAATCTTCCTCTAATTTAGTTGAACAGATCCATGATCAATCAATGGGAGACAAAATCATTAGGAAAACTATTAATCAACCTTTTATCTCTAGTGATTTGCACTCAAATTTTTCCTTACATAATGAACCAAATTGTCTCTTAGAAATTGTCTCGTATTCTTTAAAAGAGAATACAACAGAGGTTGATCAGTTTATACAAGGAGAGGGAAAAAAACCATATTTTGAAACGTATATACCTATCATTTCAAGAGATGTATTTCGTCTCCTCAATTCTTCTAAATATTATTCCTTGTACCTCGATATTTTTGATCCTAATGTTGTGCAATTGCATGTTCCATATTGCCTTGGAGAGAATTCAACATTATATAATCAGGTACAAAGAGATTACCGAATAGAAGAT
>SNQJ01S0210447.1:0-15992 GCA_010110895.2 Picea sitchensis
AACCCACCAGTTTATGCAAATGTTTCTTAGCCATCATTGAATCCTACTTATACTGGTCAGAAACAACCGTATGTAGGAGGACCTATTGGTTACAATTATCCACCTAACCCAATTTATGGTCCTACTAGTGTTCCTATGCCACACCAGTATCATCCGCAAATTAACTGACAACTACCTTTCCTCGCGAATTTGGATCTCCCAGACTTGTCTCGGTTAACCAATGATCCTATTTTTCATTCACCAGTTTGGCCAGTTATTCTAGCTAAACTTCCTTCTGATATTCCAAAATTTGACATAAAATCTGGAGAAGATCCAAATAACCATGTGATGAATTTCCATTTGTGGTGTTCATCAAACTCCCTCATGTATGATTCTATATGTTTGATTCTTTTCCAGTGATCACTTACTGGCTCTGCAACAAAGTGGTATATTGAACTACCATGTGCTTCTTTTCATGATTTCAACTCCCTTGCCATGTATTTCCTCACGCACTTTCAACTACCTATTCGCTACGAGGCAGGTACTGAACTCTTGACCTCCCTTTGTCAAACTGACTCCATGCATATCTATGACTATATTCATGAGTGGAGACGATGATGAAGGATGATCAAAGTAATAATTCCTGACATATTATTGGTGGATTGGTTTACTAAATCACTTTTACCCTCAATCGCTCATGATGTCGTTATGGGTGGCGCAGTCACCGAGGAAGAAACCATTGCTCAGGCTCAGTACTTAGATTTGGTTTATTCACAATATGGTACTTTGTATGATTTTCTTCCAAATGCTACTTGAGATAATACTGATCCATCCAAGCTATCATCCTCATCTCATGTGGATGGTGTTATCGATTCCTTCAAAACTCAATCTACTTCCCAGTCGACCACACTCTCCTCTATCTCCCTCAAAACTCAGATCTCTGAGGTGAATGCAGTTCAATCTGCCACTTCACAACAATCCGGAGGTAAGAAGAAGACAAAAGATAAATAAAAAAATTCTAATAACAATGAACAACCAAAAAATCAAGATCAAACACCTACTACCGAAAAACAACCATAGTGGAAACTGAAATTCCCGTGTATCATTTGTGGTGACGATCACTACACTCAAGACTGTCCACATCGTGATGAAGTGGCCAAATTTTTTTAGGGGAATTCACAACCAGTTGTGCTTACTCAACCTTTTCCACAACAACAATCCATGGTTGCTCAAACCCCCTCTCCTGGGGGAAGTTCTAGCCATCCTCATGATGAGACCTCCACGAGTGCACATATTTATATTTTTAATGGGATTAATTTGAACACTCGCTCTAAGACATATGACACACCAGGTAACCCTGACAAAGGAAAAGTCACTAACGGTATCGGTACTTTACCATATCCATCACCATCCTCTGTTAGTCCTCCATCGGTTAATCTTCCATCTGGACCACTTCATATTGAGAAACCTACATTCGAATCTATCTTACGCCCTCCTAAGAGCACTATCCATAAATCTACCTTTAATCCTAGTTCATGTGCCGCCCAGAACTACAACATTGTTGAAGATTTGGATCAAGCACTGTGTGCTATGTCTGTGTTAGAAGTTCTACAGCACTGCCCCAGTCAACATAGAACGCTCTTGGCCACTATTGGTGCTGTTGATCTTGAGTCATCCAACCATATCATGTTTAACCTGGACAATTATATATCTCAACTCTCCCACCAATTTTCTTTCCAAGTTGATGTTGTTGTTCACAATCAACAAATCCATCGAACTATCTTGGATGAGGGATCCTCTACTTGTGTCATGTCTTTAGCATGTTGGAAAATTTTAAAATCACCCACACTTAACAAATCCCCAATGATGTTACACACATTCGATGAGTGAGGTTTTCATCCCCATGGGCTTTTAGAGTCCCTTCCCATCCAATTGGGTAGAAAAACTGTCACTGTTGATGTCGAGGTGGTCGATGCTCCCCTCGATTACAACTTGTTACTTGGAAGAAGTTGGTTTTATTCTATGACTGCCATTTCCTCGTCGGTCTTTCGATGTGTACGATTTCCTCATCGGGGAAAAATTTCCACTGTTGATCAGTTAGATTTTTGTACAACCGATGCTCGCGCTCTTGCTACCAACAACATTCCTTTATTGGGAGACCACAAGATCACATATGAAAGCATTGGTGTTGTCTTACTGAAATATTCTAGCCTTATGGGTACCTTCCCTACACCACTTCCACCGACTACACATCATATTGCTACCGTCGATATGATTTCAACCATGACTTATCAATCTTTGGAATCATTTGACCCTTGGATTGTACCTAGTCCATTGGAATTCGATGCACTAAGTGACACCGTGCCACTTAGTCCAGTTGAAACATCATACGTTTTTGTCCAATCTACTTCTCCCTCTTTGGATGACCAACATCTATTGGCACCTGATAATTACTCAATGCCATCATAGTTAAGTTCCTTGTCGTCTGCGATCAACTACATTTCCCCAATTTTTCCTTCTGATGAATATCTTATGGAAATGTTGAGCATTGATGAGCTACCTTGGGATGATAACCATCATCGATCCTCATTTGTTCCCCCTCGTGAAGAAATTCAGGGAGATATACACTCTATCTCCCCTCTTGATGTCGATTTTCTATCGTCTCTCATGCCTTCAACTTCTGATGATTTGGATCCGGTAGTTGACATGGTGATCTCTTCGGTAGGACTATTGGAGCCTGATCTCCTTACCCCTATCACGACCCTCAACATGTGTTCCTTCCATAGTGATTTTCTTCCATCCAGTGAATATATTTTGGAAGCCATAACCGAGTTTTATCCCTTGACATGGTGTCCTTCCAGCACATCATCCTCTTGGAAGCCATGATCAAGAAGAGTCCATGAGGACAATTTTCTCTTCTTTATAGCAAGCTCGTTAAAAAATGAAATAGAGGCCATGAGCATAGTTTTTCTCTCTGTAGAAAGCTCGTTAAAAAATGAAACACAAGCTTTGAGCATAGTTTTCCTCTCTGTAGCAAGCTCGTTAAAAAATGAAACAACAATCTGGGGATTGAACCCGGAGCCTTGAGCACAGTTCTTTTTATGTGTCAAGCTCGTTAAAAAATGAAACAGTCACCTCTCTTGAAACTTCTTTTCATCCACTCTTATCCTTTTTCTCTGTCTAGCAGAGAAATTGGTGACAACCTCAAAGTCCTTGAATGAATTGAAGCTTGGAGGGCATGTCTCCAGCCTTTGATGATCATTCTGGAGTTAAGCCACTAGATTTCAAGCTGGGGGCATACCGAGCTTAGTCTTTGTTCTTTCTTGTGCTCGTAACTACATGAGAATGCAACCGATCAACCTTTTATCTCTTTTTTGGGCTCGCATGGTTACATGAAAAAGGAACCCCTTGGAGTCATCTTTAAGCTGTTTTCAGACTCTCTAAACATGAAAAGATTGCCGAGTGATCTTGCTTCCTTTCCCACTCATTAAAAGGTTTGAAAGGGCGTCTTTCGAGTGATAATTTATCTCTTTTTCGACCTTGCGAGAATAACATTACGAAAAAGGAAAAAACTGGAGTCGTCTTTAAGTTATTTTCAGACTCTCTAAATATGAAAAACCACCGAGTTTACCTTGTCTGGAATCGTTAAAGAATCATACATTGAAGGGCCCATACGGGACTGAACCCTTACTTCTTCCATTTCGCTAAACAAAGGAAGAGAGACTTACTGAAGGTGAGTCATATCGAGCATGTGTTACCCTCCTCAATCTTGTTAAATTAAAAAGAGGTACTCGTCTATCTGGATGGGGGAGAAATTGAAAGAAGCAAGCCAAATAGTTTTTTGAGAACATTACTAGTAACCCTTACGGTCGCCCTTCAACACGACACTTTGTCTTTGCACACATTTTAATATGCTGAACCTCTGCACTGAGCCAATCCTCTGAGTTTCTTTTACTCCTTTGGGTCACCTGATGAAAGTCACAACATCCACTGCATCATCAAGTTTTGGTCCATGTCAAGTTTCTGCTGTTGTGCCTAAGTGTTCAAGGGAAGTATTTGCTTTGAGATTCAACCACCACAAATATCTTGTTTCAATACTCGTGTCAGTCCATGTTCATTTAATATACCAATTACATCTCTGTGTCAGTTTCATGTCGTTGATGGGGTATATATCAAGGCCCTCCTTCAATGCGTCTCTTCTTGTCGACTTTAGGACATTATCCAGGAGCTAGACTTAGAAACCAGTTAATACCTTGGGACTTGCACGCCTCAATTGTAGGCCTCCTCATTTATGACAGTGGGTTTAGATCATTGACCTTTGATTGGATGATTCCATGGATGTTCGACTTCATCTCATCTATTCACATTCATTGGAATGTACTAGAGTAACTTGGGAATCATTGACATCAATGGTGATTTCCCTCACACTTGTTAATAGTTTACCTCATTGATAGGTAATCAAGTGGTTTCTTCCATGTTCGACATCAGAACATATATTCACATGGTTAGATTCATACTACATCGAGATCGGTAAGAAGACCTTGGGTTGAGTTTTTCACTCTTCTGTATACTTTTCCCAGGTTGGGAAGGAGTTCTTTTGAACTATGACACATATACTGTTACATAGATCCACCTTGTACTGGTTGTGGGCATGTCTTGTCATCTCGTAGATCCACTGTTTATTCTTCATGGCCATGATCAGTTTAGGTCATAGGAGTATATATCCACATTGTATCTTTAGTGGCTATACCATCTTTTCAATATAATTATGGATCCGCAGTGTATTTTATGGCGGCCATACCTAAAAAGTCATTATCACTCAAGCATAGGTATGCTTGCCTTGGGTTTGAAACATGTCATAATATTTTTTTGATGGTTGTGTGCATATTTTTCTAGTCTCTCTGTGTCCATAACCTTGCTTGAAAAATTCTACAAAGTTCTTCAGTCATCACCGTCTTCTAACTTAATACTTTTGGGGGCAATCTGTTACACATCAAAATTACTCACTTCAATAGTGTTGCAAGTGTCGTCATTACCAGTGTTGTAAGTGTCACATCTTGTCCGCAAGTATCTCATCTTGACCACAAGTGTTGCAAGTGTCACAAACATCATACTTCCATATTTCCTATGTCGTGCCTCTAACGACATCATAAAGACACTTAAGACACCTCAAAGTCTAGTTTTGAAGAAGATAAATCAGTTGACAGGGAGCACAAACCTTTTTCCACTGATAGAACCACTAAAAAATGGATTTTGGAGAGAAGCACACCCCTACCCACTATCAAGGACTGCTGGTGCTCCATGACCCTCTTTGGGGGAGTGTTTGAGCGCTCTGTGCACCCTTTTGGGGGAGCGCTACCCTTTTATGAGCAAGTTTTGGGTTTGTTGAGACAAATCAGGGAAGAATCCCTCAATTCCTGAAGGTGGTTGGATTCAAATAGATGGTCAAGGCATGATCTTAGGGAAGATCCTCAACTGAAGGAGATGAATCCTCAACTTATCCCAATTATCTCTCAAGTGGTTGGGCCTCTCCAAGGTTATATAAGGAGGCCTTCTCATGGTGAAAGGTACATGAAAAAGATTTGAGGTATGAAACCTATGATCTCATAGGCAACATACAGAAGACAATGGAGATTGAGAATTACATAAAACTTATGATCTCATGAGTGAGATGTCATCAAAGAAATCAGTGTAGATTACTTGAGAAAAGGGGTTGGACAAGGAGAACTGGAAGAAGCTGCTCCACCTTCATCAAAGGATTGTAAGAACTTTTACTTGTTCTCATTAATAATCAATGCTTGGCCTGTTTCTTTCAAACTTATGTTTGTTCCATATGAGTTTGTTTGCAGTAGATGGATCTATATTTGAGATAATCTCAGTAGAGTAGGAAGTCCATTGTATCTTTTTTTTTCCTACAAGACCTATTATGGAGATCAAGATTGAAGCTCAGCCAAGACTTTCCAAGGACAAACATCGCTAATAAGGTTCATATCTTTCTCCTTCTCTTTCATTTATTAGCTTGATTAGATCTAAAAGGAAGTTAGTTTCCATGTTAAGCACTTTTATGTCTTGGCCTTAGGAGTCTAGACACCAAGAGGGAATTCACTTGTTCGCAGGGGGATTCATCTATAACACTAGTGCCCATGGCCTCTAAACTGCTTCTCTTTCTATAAACACTCATCTTAGGAACTTTGACTATTCGTTTTTGAGAAGCTTCTTGTTTTTGACCTTGTTGCAGGGTTGCCTCCACTTGTTGTGTTTGAGTTGGTTGCAATATTGCCTCCATATCAACACAAACTTCTAGGTTTTCCATCTTATCAAAACCCTCAAGATGTTCATGCTCATAAGGGGCCGGTTTGTTTATCAATCTCCTCTTGGATATGATTTGATGTGGATCATATCTTCTTCCCTGTAGCTGTGAAAAACCAAACTCTTTGATATTTTCTTGAATATGAGATATGCATGATCTAGTTTTGACAATGAAGGGACCAATGATAAAAG
Organism: Picea sitchensis; assembly: GCA_010110895.2. Classification (NCBI taxonomy): domain Eukaryota; kingdom Viridiplantae; phylum Streptophyta; class Pinopsida; order Pinales; family Pinaceae; genus Picea; species Picea sitchensis. The sequence continues at coordinate 6,481 of SNQJ01S0210447.1, forward strand.
GTAACTTGAGGTTGGAGGATTTGAGGAACCTCAGGAAATTCTCTATCTCAGATATAATTCTCTGCCTGATGAATTCAAGGGAAAAGATTTCGGGGGTCAGCAAAATAGGCAATAGATAGGGGGATTCCTGACAACCATAAACCCACATTACTATTGAGTGCATGAATAGTACCCAATACCCCACTCTGTTCTCTAGATTTGGCTGTAGATAGCTCCTCATGTCATCCAAAACTCTAGGTAGGATGGTATTGAAAATCAAACTGTAAAATCTGGACATGACTTTGTTTATGAATATAAGAAATGTAATCCTTTTACATTCAGTTGATACAAATGATGCTTCAAGAAATTCTCTCTTATTGGTTTCAAGAAAAATCTTCAACAGATAGGTGTAGTATCTGAGATGCCTTAGAGAGAGAAAATTCACTAGCTGTTTATGGATATTATCAGCTATGAATTGATCAAAACTGATGCTGACTGAAAAACCAAAATCTGACTTAAAAAAGGTCAAAAGGAAACCAAGCATGACTTCGACTACATGTTTGTCATTGTCTAGACTTAAAAATTGATTCAAAAGAGAACATACACATTGGAATTCAATAACCATTATACTCACATTCATTGGAAAATACAGACCCTATGATAAATGTTCTGGTTTGACAATTTTCTGTAAAAATAGATCTCGGACCTCTGATGGACATTATTTGTATACCCTAATTATATTTTCTTCATTGAAAGGTTCAGAATTTGCAAAAAAAGACTCTGGTATACCAAGGGACTCTCAAATTGACAGACTCTCTACCCTAGACATGAACTCATACCCTCATTTATTTATGAGGACTCGTTCTTCAATTGAATATTGTTTGACACACCAACCTAAAAATTTGGAAAAAAGGAAAATGATTTCGACAACAGAAAGGACTATGGTGGCCTGGACTGCTTCGAGGAATGGTACACACCTTCCTACTTTATCAAACATGTTTCTTCTAGACAAAGAGATGGGAGAAATGGTGATTTTGGTATAAAAAACGTCTGGATCTCAGTCAATTAGGGATTCTTCATTCCCCACATGTTCTTTCTCTGTTGCTAAGGTTATGATAGGATCCATGGTTGTGATGAAAAATACCTGGAAATGAGTAGAAATGGCGTGCAATTGGTGTACTATTGATCTGTAGTTGAAAGAGGGTGGTCGCGCCAAGTTTCAAATGGTCCAGTGTTTGAAATAATAATAAACTAAATAAAAAATTCCCTTTTATACTTTTCCAAATTTTGGAGGTGTGAGAGAGTGGTTTGGGGCACCGCGCTTTTAACCCCGAAATGAACTTGGTGGCGCCATGTATCCCCAAATTAAAACCATGTTTAAATTTTGGCTTGCTCTCCAAAATTAACTTCCACCCAGTTTCTCCCCTCAAAATCATCCTCGATCGTCGATATTGAGAGTTCACAATCTGTGATGTATCGAGCCCCATCAACTTAGCGGTCTTGCCAATTTTATACTCTCCATGCCATATTTATCCCCTTCCCTAGTTTATCGGTCTTCCAGACTGGTTTAGCATCTCGCTAGATCCTGGAATCTTGATTTCACATAAATTTTTTAATGTTTACTAACATGGGATTCAACTGGGGATGTTATCCTCTCAGCGAGGTAGCAAAGAATGATAGACCAAGTGCCCTCCCATTGGGATTTATTTCACTCATGCAACTAAATCGGTCAACATCTTATTCACAAAATTTCGTTCCCATAACTCAAATTATACTCAACATAACTTAGGGCCTTCACTTCGGGCTTCAATTTCTACTGATTTGATTTCAACTGCTTCAACTAAAAAAAAAAATGGTTATATACAATGAAATGGAAAGGGTGAAAATTTATTTAAGCGAGATAATTCTTGAGAAACCTTCCATTTACAGGTCCTCCATTATGTTCCTGTATTATATAAACATTATTTCCATGGTACATCACAATTTTGAAGGGTCCTAGCCACATATGGTCAAATTTCCCATGCTTTCCTCTGTCTTCATTCCTGACATCCCATTTCAACACTAAATCCCCCACTTTGAAATCATCTTCCTTAGTATGGCTGTCAAAATATTTTTTAACCCTGTCTTGGTGTAGCTGAGAGTTGTTGAAGACTTTCTCTCTTGTTTGATGAACATTGATTAGTTCATTTGTCCTCCTTTGAGTGGCATCTGGTTCAACATATTTCTCATATAGCAATCTCATCACTGGTAATCCTAATGAAGTAGGAAAAACTGCCTCGGTTCCATACACAATATGGAAGGGTGAAGTGGAAATAGACCTTTTAGTAGTGATCCTGTCAGCCCATAGTGCATGGATAAGATTCTTGTGCCAAGCCTTTTTGTTATCTTGCAACAAATTTTTGATAATTATGGTCAATATTTTATTGGATGACTCAGCCAACCCATTACCTTGAGGGTAATAAGCTATGGAATGGCCAAGAGTTATATTGTAATCACTGCAATTTTTTTCCATCTTTTTGGACTTAAATGCTGCTGCATTATCTGTTATGATTTTGATTGGACAACTAAACCTAGACAAAATATTGTTCTCAAAAAGTGAATGATAACAGTATCTGTGGCTTGCCTTGTGGGAAATGCGTCAATCCACTTGGTGAAGTAATCCGTGGCTATCAGTATCCACTTGTGTTGAGATGAGGACTATAGATAAATTTCTCCTATGAAATCAAGGCTCAATTGTATAAAAGGTGCTTCAACAGAGATAATATTCAAGGGAAAAGGATGCAATTTTCTCTTCCCATAAAAAATTTGGCATTCATGATAGCTTGAAACTTTTTTGTAAACATCAGAAAAAATGCTAGGCCAATAGAAACCTGCCCTCAATATTTTGTGCACAGTGGTTTTCCAATAATGGTGTTCTCCACAATCACCTTTATGAAACTCTCTGATGGTTTTTTCTACTTATCCCTCTAGAAAATAACTCAACAAGATTCCTCCTAGATCCTTCCAATACAGAGATTGATTTAGAATACAAAACTTTGCTGGTTTTAGCTTAAAAAACATGGCCTTGGTTTTGCTCAATTTAGGAGGAGCCTGCAAATTTATCAACAAATAAATAATGTCACCATACCATGGGGAGTCAAGGAATTTTTGGTATACCCGAGGGACCTTTTCTTCTTTTGAATCTACTGACAAATCAACAATGAAATTAATTCCCAAGAGCTCACAATTTGTCTGTGCCATCAGCTTTGCAAGTCCCTGCCCCTTGATTAACTTTGTAGGTTTGATCTCGAGGTCATACTCCAACAACACATCTATCCACTTCCCCTTTTTCCCTCGGGATTAGGATGAGTTAAAATGTCCTTCACAGAACTGTTGGGCACATAAGAAATGGTATGCGAATGCAAGATATAAACTCTAAACTCCTTTAGGGCCTTGACCAGTTCATATGCCTTCTTTTACATGATGTCATACTTTAATGGGGAATCCATTAATGTCCTCCTATCGTATGCTATAGGCATTTCAAAATTCTATTCATCCTTTTGTAATAAAACACCAACAATGGTGTGCTCTGAGGCAAAAGAAAACAATATAAAGTCTTTTGCAAAATTGGGACTAGCCAACACTAGAGCCTTGGTCAATGCCACTTTAATATCTTCAAAGGATTTTCTGGCTTCAGGGGTCCACTTTGTCTCACTTCATTTTTTAAGCATGTTAGTGATATGCTTTATGATTTTAGCTAGGTTAGGGATGAATCTTCTCAGAAAATTTACTTTCCCCAGGAAAGATTGCACTTCTTTCTTGCTTCTAGGTGGTCCATATTTTAGGATTCATTCAACTCTTCTAGGATATATCTTTATTCCCTCCTTTGAAATAATGTGACCAAGAAAATTCCCCTCTTCCATGCCAAAATTAGACTTCTTGGGGTTCAATGAAATGCCAAACTTCCTACATTTATGAAAACCCCTAAGATGTTTAAGATGTTCTTCATCAGAAACTGAATATACAATGATATCATCTAAGTAAATAAAAATAAATTTATCTTTCTCATCAACAAAGGATATATCCATATCCCTTTGAAAATTTGTTGCTACATTCATGAGCCCAAAAGGCATTTTGGCATACAAGAAGGTGCCCCATGGTGTTGTAAAGGATGTCTTTTCCTGATCATCAGGATGTACCATGATTTGATTGTACCCAAAGAAGCCATCCATCATTGATATTTTTTGAGAACCAACTACTTTATGTAGAATGTGATCCATCTTAGGCAGTGGGTAATTTTCCTTGAGAGATACCCTGTTTAGATTTTGAAAGTCTACACATAATATGATCTCTCCAGTTTTCTTTCTGACAGGTACCATATTTTCTGCCCACTTAGAAAATCTCAGAGACACTATAATCTTGGCTTCAAACAACATCTTTATCTCCTTTTCAATCAAGGACAACAAGAAATGATTAATTCTTCTTAATTTCTTCTTTAAATGTTTATGGTCCTCCTTGATTGGAATCACATGCTGAATCACCTTGGTATCATAAAATTTTAGATCTTCATAACTCCAGGAAAAAACATTAGGGAATTCTTTCATTAAATTGATATACCTTTGCTTGACCTCTAGGCTAAGTGTCTTGGATAGATTAATGATATTGGGATCTTCCTAAGTCACAATGTTGCAATCTTTAACATCTCCATCACTTGCAGTAATTTTAGGATTCCTGGCCACATCATTGTTGTCAAAGAGTTTTTCTAATGGGACTAGGCCTTTGGGAATGATGTTATTTTTTAGCTGCATTATATCCTTACCAAAAATTTGATTCTTGAAATAACCATCATTTGCGAACACAACTACATCTTCTTCTTCACCACAATATTCCTCATCAATATTCAAATTTTCAAATTCACCATCTATCTTAAGGAAACTTTCTATTTGTTTTTCATCTTCAAAAAATTGCTAGTACTTAATGTTACCAAGTACTATCAACCTTTGCTTGACCTAAATCTCATATCTTTTGTTAGGAAAAAATGGAATTTTGAAAACTGAGGCTGAAGTAGCCAGGGCATCAACAATCTGATTCTTCCCCCTTGGAATCACTGAAAGATTATACTCTAGAATTTTTTCAAGAAGATAACACACTATATTCCTATAGTCTCTTAATCTAGGATGCTTTTCTTGATAGATACCCTTTATCTGATTTATAATCAGTTCAGAATCTCCATGTACAACTATCCTCCTAGCACCCATTTCTTTAAAAGTCTTCAATCCCAACACTAATGCCTCATATTCATCCTTATTATTTGTGCAATCAAAACCAATCTTATAAGAACAAGGTTTGGTACCTGATTTGGGGGGGTTAATCCACACACCAGCCCCTGCTCCTTCTCTGCGAACAGATCCATTAAAGATCATATTCCACATTTCTTTTTCTTCTTTGTTTTTCTTATCTGAAAATTTCTCTATTTCATGATCAAGTTTGTCTTTGATATCCATATCAATCTTTGGAACCTCCTCTTCAAAACTCAAATCATTAAAGAAAATAGAAGAACCAATCTCAGTTTCCACAAAATAAATGGGATGGTTGTTTGGCTGGGATTTGTTACTGACCATGTATTTGAGAAATACTTCCCTGTACAACCTCCTATATTGACTCAAAAAAAGGATAATGCATATGACATATCCATTTGCAAAGTCCCTTTCAACTTTTCAGCCCATGACCTAGATAACAACATGCCAAATTTAGGAGGTATATCAACAACCATCACATCCATGACCATATTTTTTTTCTAGAATTTGAGACAAATATGCCACCATATCTTTGATTAGGCCCAAGAATTTAACCGTACTTGAATCAAAGGAGAAAAGATGTTTGTAAGGCCTTGTAATGTATAGGCCCAATTGGTGCATGACTACCTTGGCCATCAGATTATGGGATGCTCCTGAATCCAACATAGAATTATGAAAATTCATATCATGAATCTTCAGACTTAACATAGAAAGGAGGGACCTCATCAACCTCACTACTCTCCTCTACACATGGGCCAAACAATATGGCAGGAAGATCATCTTGTATATTTAAAGTATCAGAAGTTTCTTCCATCTTGAGAATCTTAATGATCTGATTTCTATATTCACTATTCTTTATCAGCTCATTGAATGGAAGCAAGATTTTAATTTTGGACATCTCACTTTCAAAATTAAAGGAAGACGAGGTTTTATCTACCTCTTTTCTGACTATCTCCTTTCTTGGTTCATGCACTTCCTTTGGAGGTTCTTTATTCTTCTTTCCTTTCTCCACAACATCCTTTGCAACATAGTATTTTTTAGGCTGACTTGAAGAACGTGTATTATTTTGAGATTCTTTGGTAGGATTTCCCTCTGGAGGATTTCCAAGCACATTTTTGTTTCAAAGATTATATTTTTTCTGGAATTACATGATGGAATTATGCAACCCTATCTGGTAATCTTTCTTTTCCACTGACAACCTTTCATCATTCTCCTGCATGAATATTTCATTTTCATCCATGAACTAATCATGTTCTTTTTTAGTAAAAAACACCTATGTTTCACCACCATCACAACAATGCATATTGTCTTCAAAATTTTCATCAAAATTTTAATTTACATAATTATTTTGAAAAGGAGGTCTTATTTGCTAATCACCCTGGTTCCTCTGATCTCTTTGTCTGATTTGTGGAATTGTTGGTGTCCTTTGATTCCTGGGAGGAAAATCAGCCTTTTCTATGGTGTTAGGCTTATTATCTAAAGACATCCTTTCGATGAGTTTATCCATGGTATTATTCATCATCTCAAACCTCTCTTCTGATGACTGTGAGGTTGAATTTTTTGCCTTATCTTGAACCTTGTTCATGTCCCTGTCAGAATTAAATTTGATCTTTCCTGAAGCCATTAGATTTACTTCAACTTCTATTGAATCACTCATCATTTTTCTTTCACTCAACAACATAGAAAAATCACTTTCAAAAGAATCAACATATCTAAGTTGAGCAACTCTAGGAGGAGGTTTCACTTCAACAGGAATTGAGTTGTAAAATTTCATAAATCTAGCTGAAAAATCTTGTACTATTTCATCAGGTGACCTTCTCACGTTGTTGTACTGGGTTATCAACTAAAGGGGGTTCTTCTTTTCACCCCACTTTGCAAGAAAACTCGTTTCAAAGGCTTCAAAATTTAGGATACTTGCTGTTGGGAGAGCTCTGAACCATTTTCTGACTTTTCCTACAAGAATTTGTGAAAACAACCTCATTTTTGCATCTTCATAATCTAGTTCTTCTAGGTCCACAAAATCATTGAACCAGTCTAAATGTTTTTGGGCTGACACATTTCCTTCAACATCATACAAATCAATCCTCTGGTTATATTTGCAGGGAAAATCATGTAATTGAGCAGGTAGAACAAGAGGGGCAAACCTAACTGCCATGGATGTAGTAAGAACTTGAAGTGGTTGATGGTTCCGAGTAGGAATAACATAAGGTTTAACAGAGGCAGCTAAAATTAAATCTTGGAACCACTTCTCATCAAAGGTGATTCATTCAAACTTGACTCAGATTTAGTTCTGAACAAAGTTTTCTCAAATTTCAAATCAAAATCAAGGTCTTCAATGTTTTTCACTCCATTTTTGGGAAATTATAGATATCTTTCTAGACAAAAAGCTTGGCTTATTGTCCTTTCTTTTATTTTGTGTATAATTTTCTCAGGATCAGACACATGGATTATTTATTCTGGGTTTGGATTTCTCCTGGTGTGAATTCTTTTGGGAGCCAAGATTTCCTAAGCAAACTACTTTATTCTACTAGTATCTTTATAATGGAGTTGCCAGGTTAGATTCAGTCTCAGCTAATAAGGTGTTTGATTCACTGTCACCCTCAGGAATCAAATATGAAGCTTTAAGTCGTTCTTTTCCCAAGGAAGATTTCACTTTCGGTCCCCGACAATGGTGCCAGAATGTTAGCACTCTGTAAATTTTTCCGGCTGATAAAAAAAATGATAGAGGTAACCTAAAAACCAACTCTAGAGTTGGGTACTAGTCTTCTTAGCTCAGAGAGGGCTCTCTCCTTTCACTTGGTATTTAACAAATGGCTAGGTTTTGTTGCTTTGAAGGGTTTTTTATATTTTTTCTGGCAAGGAAGTGCAAGGGAACGATTTTAGCTATTCAGAACTTGAATGTATTTTTCTAAATTTGAATATAATACACATGAAAAAGTATTGAAGTTTCCATGAAAATATTCTAATATTGGTGATCTGAGTTTTGTCTCCTCTCTTTGTATGTATTTCCTATATGCTTAAATTCCATTTTCACTGTCTTCTGTTTAAATTGGATAGTTAAAGGCCCACAATTCATCTTATGATGCTCTTGTCTTAAGAAATTTAATCTGTGTTAAGTTCTTCCTAACTAATGTCAGAATTCATTTATTTAATACTCTGATATGATTATATGTTTTTCCTTTCTTCTTACACTCTGCAAATTTACAATTTATAACTCATATTTATCGCCTCATTTAGCCTTTATCCTTTGGATATTTCTATCAACCAGTCAGTTCTTCCATTCGTTTCATAAGTTTGACTCCATATCCCTAAGTGTCCCTCCTCTTCCTCGCCAACAAAATTATAAAAAATCCTTTAAAGCAACAAAACCTAGCCATTGATTTGTTAAAGAAAAATTATCTGTTAAAGACCAAGTGATAGGAGAGAGCCCTCTCTTAGCTGAGAAGGCTAGTACCCATCTCTAAAGATAGTTTGTAGGTTAACTATATCGTTTGTTTTATCATTCGAACAAATTTATAGAGTGCTAACAATGGGTACTTTTGTATGTTGCTTGAATGAATAGTTTTTTAGATGGAATTTTATGTGTATGGTACCTTTTTGATCTAATGTTCATGATGAAGGATGTGTGTAGCATTAATTAAGTAGGGCGAACCCCCCTTAAGGAAAGGAATATGCCAAGAATCAAGGGTCCTTGTTCCTCACCTACCTCCAAAGCGTTTCTAGTTTACTGATGATCACTCTTTGCAAGAAGAAGCTAAAAAATAAGAGGAGATTGACTAGGATATGTTGTTCCCCTATTTCCTCCTTGATCCAAAGGAAGAGGTTGAATCCCAAAGTGTATAAATAGACCTCTAGTGTAGGGGAAAGGGGGATACATCTTAATATTGTGTTAAGTTTCGTTGAAGAATATTTTGTTGAAGACTTGGACCTCTGATATTGATGTATAATTGATTTTGATCAATAATTTTTTTTTCCTTATATTATTAAATTTTTAAAGGTTCCTTGTGGGGCTCAATCAAGAGGGCTCAAGGGCCTTATTGTAATTTCTCCTTTTTCTTGCATGTTAGTATTTTACAATTTGTTCTCTTTGTTTCTCTTAAAAGATTAGATAGTCATGCATAACAATCTATGAATTTTTCTTAGACTGTTAATAACTATTATCTTCAACACGTTTCCTATAGAAAAGGTTGGAAGCCTATTGGGATTCTCAAGGTGTTGGAAACCCAACGATTTTCTTAACTTTTTATGTAAATTAAA
>SNQJ01S0210448.1:0-14006 GCA_010110895.2 Picea sitchensis
GTGGGGTAAAAGGAGGTTTCCCCCTCGAAGAGGCTTATTATATGAAATTCTCTCTTTTTCAAGGCGTTGAGTACTTTTTCTGAGGATTTTCTATGCTATATTGATATTTGGTTCTTAACAGTTACATAGATCCACAATGTATGTCTCGTGGCTATGTTCAAATTTGAGTCATTATGACATAGATCCACAATGTATTTTTGGTGGCTATGTTTAGGTTTGAGACACAATGGCATGGATCCACGGTGTATCTTCAGTGACCATGACCTATTATACTTGACATGGATATTTGTATGTAAGCACTTATGCTTTGAGTCATTTGTATTATGCGCATGGGAATGTTTACCTCAGTAAGGGTACTATAATTCCTTGTTTGTTGTTGACAAGTCTCCAACTGATGTGTTCTTCGTTTCAATACCCACACGACAAAGTATTTCAACTATTACCCCATTCTAGCTTCATAATTTGGGGGGTATTATGTTACACACTATTTTGTCGCAACCGATAATGTTCCCCTACTTTCCATCATCTAAAGCTCAAAAGCCATGACCACTGGAGAAATACCTTTCCTTGAAAGAGGTCAAAATGAATTTAAAGACACTTTTTGTGAAAGTGTCACATGTTGAACCACTGCAGCATGTGATGCTCTTAAGTGTCGTATGTTGCACCACTATAACATGTGACAATGTCTCATGTTGCTCATTCACAGGGTGAAACATTGTTTTAAAAGGAGGAAAAAGGAAGAAATTCGTGAAGTTTCTAGAGAGAAGCTTCGGATATGGGGTGTCCTCCAATCTGTTTAGATCTCACCCATACCCCTGATTTTGGGAGATCCTAACCTCTTATCCTAACCTCCTCCTCAATCTATAAAAGGATACTTCTCTCATGAGAAAAGGTTAATATCAAATGGAGAATAACTAGTAGTGAATAGTGGTTGATAGCTTTAGCTTCTAATTTGTGATTAGAAGATTGTTCTTTTGCCTTGAGAGATTATTGTGTCAAAGTATTCAATTGATGGTGATGGGACTCATGGAAGCAATGTGGGTATTGGAGAAATGAACCATTGGAAAGAGCCTCACAACACCAAGGCACTGGTTGTAGCTCTTCCATTATTATTAATGCAGTAACATGTTTCCTTTCCTATAGAGATTGTTTATTATAAATGGTATTTATTACATTTCTCCTTGGTCATTTGTATAGATTTGTCGAAATACTATTATTGCTTTCACTGGTTAGCTTATCTTCTTATACAAGTTTCCATTCAAAAACCTCTGTTTCAAGCTAGAAGCTACAATTAGCGAGGACAATCATCGATAAAAATGTATGAGTCCTTACTTATCAATATTTCGATTGTATGAATCTAATGAAAGTAATATGCTTTGTGTTGTTTTGTTGTAGATTTGGGTTCCCAAGCTAGGGAGATTGGTTTGTGTCCACATTGATTAATTTGTCTAATAACACCATCTTACATACAGTTATGAAATGGTTCCCTTACCTAATAGGAAGACACCTAAAGGTAAAACCAAATCATGATAGTTTGAAGTACTTCTTGGAACAACAATTATCTTCAGAATAACAACAAAAATGGGTTACAAAGATGCTGGTTTATGACTTTGAAATTATCTACAAAAAAGGAAAACAAAATATGGTGGAGAATGCACTTTCAAGGAAAGAAGAAGACATCAAGGGTTCACTGTGTGCGATTTCCATTCCACCATCTGATTGGGTGGAAGAAGTAAGGATAGAATGGGAGCAATATTAAAAGGTATGCAAGATCATTCAACAATTACAATAGGACCCAAGTGCATTAGATAAATTTGTGTGGAAGAATTATTTATTATGGTATCAAGATCGCTTATATTTATGTAAGAATTCTTGACTCAAACAGAAGGACCCTTTGGAATTGCACACTTCTCCTATATGAGGACATTCAAGGTTCTTGAAAACTTACCATAGGATCAAGAAGTACTTTTTCTAGGAAGGTCTTAAAATTGATGTTCAAAAGTTTGTGGTTGAATGTGTGGTTTGCCAAAAAAATAAGGGAGAGACAATCAAGACCCCATGCCTCCTATAACCATTATTTATACCAAGTCAACATTCAAAACAGGTTTCAATGAATTTTATTACAGGTCAACCCAAGTCCGAAGGAAATAACGTCAACATGGTAGCAGTGGATCGAATCACAAAATATGTCCATTTTTTCTCCCTTTCTCGTTCTTTTAAAGCAAGTACCATAGCCACATCATTCATGGAAACAATTCAAAAACTATATGTAATCCCTAAGATCATTGTAATTGACAAAGATCCAATTTTCATTGGAAATTTTTGGACTCACTTATTTTCTAGTTTGGGTACTCAATTGGCTCACAGCTCCTACCATCCTCATTCTGATGGGCAAAATGAGACTCTGAATAAATGTCTAGAAGGGTATCTTCTTTTCTTTGCATATGATAAACAAACACAATGGGTCAAGTGGTTGCCCTTGGTAGAATGGTGGCACAACACGTACTTACATACTTCATTGAAAATTTCCCCATTTATGGCACTCTATGGATATCATCCTCCATTCATCACATCACCCTTGAAAGGAAAAGAAAAGGTTCAAGCAGTGGAGGAGCTGTGAGCCAACTTGGTTCTCAAGCTATTTATGGACAACTTGGTTACAACACAAAATAGGATGAAACAACAAGCATATCAACATCACAATGAAATGGAATTTGAAGTGGGGGACTAGGTATTTCTAAGGCTACAACCATGCAAACAGATGTCCCTCAAGAAACAAAAGAAGGACAATACATTAGCACCCAAGTATTATGGTCCCAATAAGGTGTTGCAGAGGATTGTAAATATAGCTTACAAATTGGTGTTATCTCCATCTTCACGTGTATATTAAGTATTCCATGTTTCTTTCTTAAAGAATGTAATTAGTGACAATATCCTAGTTCAAACTATTTTACCAGAGATCAATGAAGAAGGGAAAATCATATTAGAACCAAAAAAAATCCTTGAAACAAGGGTTAAGCAATTGCAAAATCAAGCAATTACTAAGTACCTCATCAAGTGGAAGAACCTACCAATAGAAGAAGTAGCATGGGAAGATGATTTATTCATGCAAAAACAACTACAACTAATCAAGTGTCGAGGGTAACACTTGTTTGAAGGGGAGGGGCATGTTAATCCCCTAGACAAAGTCCCTTGTAAAGCCCTAGATAGTGAATTGTTGTATTTATATTGCTATATTAGTATTATCGACTAGACATTTTAGTTGTAATTGTACCCTTGGTCTCCTATATATATATATATATATGGAGACCTAGTTTTAGAATCATCTCATCTTATACATTTGTTCTATTGTAAAAGTAGGTTTCCCCCTCAAAGAGGCTTCACATTCATTCTTATCTTTTTATCAAGGTGTGGAGTTACTTATCTCTCTCTCTTTTTATGCTATTTTGGTCGTTTGGTGCATAACATGTTCTTGTTGCCTTGCAAATCCTTCAAGTGTTTTCATGTACCTCTCTAGGAAGAACATCCATATACAACTCACCACACCAAATAATTAAATGTCTTCAACCAAATCCTCCAAAATATTGACACGAGTATCCATAAAGCTAGTAGGCAACTCTTTCTACAAAAATTAAAACAATTTATACTATTTAAATGTTCCATCTAGGGATGCTAGTGACATGTATCTCCTTCGATGTGATCCACATAAAGTCAAGATGACCCCAACTGCTATTTAGTAATTTCATATAAGTCACAATACTATATATTTTGACATATATGCTCATTAACGATAAATTTATGGTCTAGATAAAAATACGAGAAAACAACCTTACAAATGCAGATAACCATCCGCTGGCATGACACAAATCTTGTGTGAGTTTAACATCCATGTATGTATATCACATAGATATGTTGAACATATGCATCCTCAAATTGGTTAGAATGTGGTAATAGTGTTACAAGAGTTGGGGGTGAATTAAGGATTCTAGACTAATTTATATCACAACCATATTAGTAATATGTACCTTAATCAAATGATGGTGATTATGTGTCTTAATACTCATTAAATGACTATCAATGAAGCATGATTTTCTCATTGAATAATCATATCATGTTGGTGTTTTAATTGTACTGATCACCTTCTTCACAAGCTCTAAGTCATATTGGGATATTTTTTGGGCCATCTACATTCATTGTTTCTTTTTCTCATATATCTTTCTTTGTATTTGACACAACCAAATATATTCTATATGCACTTGTATTGTTCTTAGTGGAAGAATGGTGTTTCCAAAGAGAATCTGRCACATTCTTGAACACATACATTGGATCCAGAATGTGCCACTTTAAGTTCTTTTCAGTACAAGAGGTCATATAATTTGGAAGCCTTGTTCATGTTGTTTAATATGTGATTGGGAATTTTTTTAAAGTCATCTAGATCGTCATCAATATCAGGTAGATCCATTAAACTTATCCTCCCAAACAAATTCAATTCAAGATTCAATCTTCTTTGACCAATCTAAGGGAATCATGCTATGAGGATGGGGTCTTACCTTGAGCCATTCATTAAAGTCTCTCTTAATTTGACAAAAACGATGGTCTAAATGCAAAAATAATGTGTCTCCTTCATAGATACACTTTGCAACTTTTTAGAATATCTTGAACAAATTTCCTCGCCACACCATGGATAAACGAATAATTCTTTTATCCTTACCTCTACCACAAAAGTAAGAAAAATAAATACGATGAATTAATTGTTGATGAACACCAATGAATAATCAGTAAAACAATTTAAAAATTCCAAAAGAAAGGTTAAATACTTAAGCATACTCCGAGCCCTAGAAAATCATGTATTATCCAAAAAACTACACCATACATTGTAAATGACCTTTTAGGTTGTGAAATAACATACAATTGTATGCCATTCCATAGGAGAAACATCTCCTATATCCACGATTCCAAATAGATACCCATGTCACTAACTCAATGCTTTTGATGCACAATAAGAGACAACATCCTATGCTCTTTCCACACAACCATCCAAGGAGGGATGTTATAATTTACTATAATAATGGGCCAAATTATATAATTTGTAGACTGGAAAGAGAATGGATTCACTATGTCCACGCTAAGGTAAGTCTTATACTTCATTGCTCATGTATAGAATTTTTAGGCCATGTATTCTCCTTGTCCACTCATATTTTTAAATGCCAACCCATATATTCAACTAAAGATTAACATCAAAAGATGCATTACAATCTTGAAGTTATGGGTAAGTGCCGTAGTGCTTTTTGTGGGACATTTATATCAATGCTACTTGACTCCTCTCCTCCATGTTGTTCATTTATATCAATGCTACTTGACTCCTCGGTATTAGACACTGGTATTTAAATTAGGAAATAGATGTTGTAAAGGAGTTGCATTCAAAAACTTGTCATAGATGAAATGTAAGAGGTGTAGCAACACCTTCATCATCACTTGGGGTGGCAGGAGAGGGGGGTTAATCTTTGACTCTAGAGGAAATCATGAAATTATGTTTGGTTGGGGTATTGGGATAGCAATAAACAATGAAGTAGAGATTCAAGCTCTCTACAAAGGAATCCCGATTCTCAAATATTTTAAAGTAAAGGAAGCCATTGTAGTAGGAGACTCTATGATCACTCTAAGAGTCATGCAAAGGAAAATAGTAATAGCTCATCCCTCATCACTCAAATGGTTAGAAGAACTAAACAAGAGATCCAAGACTTTGACAAAATTTCCTTTTATCAAGTGCTTCATCATTAGAATGAGTTAGTAGAGAAACAAGAAAATCAAGGTGTGTCGATGAACTATGGGAAATGCATTATAAATGGGGGGATACCATTTCATACCCGTCCATAGGATTTAAAGGCCTCATTTGAATGATAGGCATGTGTGCTTAGAAGGTAAAGTTTCCCCTCCTGATGCTAGTGGATCAACGATGAAGGTCTCCAATTATTACACCTTGCAACATGTGAATTAATATAATTCATAGGACATTCAAGTGGGCTAATAAATGTGGGTTGAGTGTTAGAGGAGGAAGTCATTTCTAGAATTTTTGAAGGGACCTCGACACAGTTTCACTTGAGTCATATTCTAGTTTTAGGGTATCTTGGAGCCTACAAGGGAACTCTACTTACTAGGCTATGAACTTACCCTACCCTAGTTCTCTTCTTCTTCTTTGTTGGTTAAATTGGTCTCAACTCCTAGTTAGTGTTTTTTGCAGGGATGTTATGGTTAGTGGTGGTCTGACCAATAAATTCCACTCCCAAGTCTCCCAGTTGTAGTGGAGAATTATAGTAAGGTCMTCTAGGGAATAAACTCTAAGAGAAAGATGGTGTATTGCACATGCGACAAGTGTTTTTCTTGTGATCTAAAAAAACTAAAGAAAGGGGTAAAATATTGTTTGAAGGAGGTGAGTGAGGTGCACTATGGAGTCATCAATGTATGCATTAGATAGGATCATTGGGAGGTGGGGTTGGAGAAGAAACTTTGGGAGATGACTTCCACTTGGGATGCATGTGCAACTAACGTGACAAGGCATATTGAGAAATTGAAAAAAAGAGGTAGATTCATTTATGAGTGTCCAACTTAGCATAAACATGCATATTTCATTGTAGGTTGATTATTTTAAATAGATGATTCAAAGGCTAGTGTCTCATCTTGGTATTCGGGATTCAATCTTGGTCCCTCCTGTTTAGTCTAATTCTTCTCATGTGCCAACCTCTCCTAGGGCATCCTTGGCCTCTGCTCAATTCAATGTTCAACCAGGTGAAAAGAACATTATTTCAAACCTCTTGGGATCATGAGGAAAAAGTCGTGAAAAAGCATTGGCTATATGAGGTTCCAAAGAAGCGATGATCTAAGTCTCTGCTTTAGTTCATTTTTCTTAGTATGTTTTTTTGAATTATATGTTTACTTTGTCTTAGTTTGTTTTTTTGAATGATTTGTTTACTTTGTATTAGTATGTTTTTTTTGAATTATATGTTTACTTTGTCTTAGTATGTTTTTTTGAATGATTTGTTTACTTTGTATTAGTATGTTTTTTTGAATGATATGTTTACTTTGTTAGTTCATCAGTTTGTTAGACTATACAACTGGCGAGTTGTAGTAGGTGTTTTTTGGACTCTTGGAAAATATGAGCATACACGTTCGCTTGTGGAATTTTGTATGTAAGGCAAAGAATTTCCTACTAATTTGTAATATTTTCCAACCCCTTTTATTTTTAATATAGTCTTAACACTTTTTGCGAAGGAAAATAATATTTGATCATCACTTCTATAATTATAAAAATACACATTAAGGGTACTATTGTAAAAATCAATACCACATGAACAAACATACACTGTATTTATAAAATATATATTTTAATAAATATCAATGCAATAACTAATTTGAATGAAGCTCATTGAAAATGTTGTACATAATAATTAAAAAAAAACATACATTTTTGAAGGAATCAAAATTTTCAAAATTCCATCAATATAAATTGTCAATACAAATTCTTAAAGTTTAAAAGTTATGCAATACCATTCTATTGCCTTCTTCTTACTTCCCATTGGGACCTCTAAAGGAACAATGGTTGCTTGTCTTTGTCTTCAAGTAGGTTTAGCCCTACTAAAATTATTGTTCACCAAAAACTCATTTGCGACAAACAAATTTTGAATTGCAACCATGCAAAGATATAATTTCAAAATACTCTCCTTATCAAAATGGACCTTTCCTTATCATGAGTTATCTTGACAAATATACAATTTGCACTTTTCCATCACTTCCTTGAGTTTGTTAATGAATCCTCCAATGTTCTTATTTATGCATGGATGACCATCCATGCATACATAATTATGTAAGTTTCTCGATGGATTAAAGCATGTAATGTAGTCAAACATAAGATATTTATATGATGCCAACCCATCATAACCATTTTGTGTATAATGAGGTCCACAAAAAAATTATTAATGTAACATCTCCCTGGTGAGGAACACACACATGTTGCATGATATATAGACCTAAGTTTACTCCTTCGAATTTAGAAGGGGAAATCATAAAATTATAGTCATGTTATGAGACAACCTCTCTTCTAATAGGTTAAAAGCTAGATGCAAGTCATGCGCCATATGTGGATATTTTGTAAGACTATTTATGGTGGCACCAGGTTGCTTGGGAGATTTGCATCGACACCAATACCTTTCCATGTGATAATTTTGTCAACATTCAAATTGGCAAGAGGCTTGGATAAATTTTTTTTTTCAGAGACTTTTTTCCTTCTTAGTGACCTGACCACCATTTGCACTCTCTAAACCCAAGGAATCTTTGGGATTTGAGGAATCTTTAGGTGGTTTAATTACAATGCATATTTTCTAGATGAGATTTTGAGGAAGTGATGAATCTGTGTGTGTTACACATGACCTATGGGTTTTGCAACAATAGTAGGGGGGAATTATAGCAATCAAAGGGAGTCCACTATGTTAGTAATGTTCCATTACGATTCATCATGTAAAATTACTCAGTCCTTTGCATTTGGAACAACCACACAACACTGATGCTTTAGAGTAAATCTACACAAGATCATCTCTATTTACATTTGAATGCACTACTCTACTAGAAGATGGTATGTCACAATTTGCTTAAAATGTTGACCTTGGGGTGCATCAGGTCTTGATTAAGACAGGTTGTCAATAAATATTCTAGTTAGAACCATTGAACAATTGTTTCCAATTCGAGGATGAATTGTATCAAGATCAGAAGATGGGGAACTATCACTAATTTCTTGCAAATCATATACATATACACCAATATACTATTCACTTAACTGGTCATCATAAAAACCCTTATCATAAATTCATAAACTACATTCCTTAATTTATTAATTTACACACATTCCTTTTGACACATTACATTGATTTGCCATGAGATATTGTTGGGCTTGATTTGGAATACATAGATAATCAACGTAATAAACATGGGAATTTAAATATGTAAATATCATATTTAACCCAACATCATAACATAATATAATTATGAACTTACAACTTGAGTAGATGGTGAGTTATTAGACTACTTTAGGCTTGTGTTGGAGGAGGAACTACTTGATGTTGTTTATGTTGATGACCTTATTCTCACTGGTAGTTGTAAGGTATTTTAGTTGTAGTTTAGTTAACTAAATTCTGAAGCATTTATCTATCAATCCAGGGTAAGTAAACTTATGAGGTGTGGACACTATGTATGCATAACATCTTGGTATCACTTAAGATTCTCGTGAAAAATAAATCTATTGCAAACTTAAATCAAGAAGGTTCAGAATCTGACTCAGGGACTGAGAGTTATTCTCGTGGCCAAAGGGACTTATTTAACCTTCAGTTGGTTGAACCACCAGTTTAGATGCAAACACTAGGTGTAAATCTGTACTCATACTGTGTTTCAGTCAAATAGTGTAAAGTCTAGTGAATCACCCTAAGTTATGAGTCATTTTCTGATTCTAAACTTAATGAAAGGTACATGAAATAAATGCTTTGAAGGAAATGATAAATTAACCTATCACAATAAAATCTGTATTGAAAACCATATATGACAATTAAATTTTAGGGAAATGAATACCTCATGCAGTGGGCCCTTGCTTCTTCAGGTCTTCGTTGCTTTAACGAGTTACAGAACTACGTTCAACTCAACATTCACACATCAAATAAAATCATATGGAAAAGAGCAAGGTGATGTTTGATATTAATCAAAGGAACATAATGGGATTTACAACCAACTCAAAATCATCTCTTTGATACTAAGGATACGCCCCTTTTAATATTCCCATTCAACCCGCTTTTATAGAGAAGACTATCATCTAAGTTGTAACTGCTATGACTACAATTGTGGATCTTATAACAAAGAATCCATAATACAAATCGGGGGATCTGGTTTACAAAATAAAGGATCTCGGTGGTAATGATTTCTAACAATGGATTTTGATTCTAATTTCATTAACAACCATCTCATGATCCATCCATGCTGGTTGAGCATTCTATTTGGCATTGGGCGCTTTTGAAAATCCAGTTGCAATATGAAATATAGGCATTTTATATTTAGAAAAAATTCCAGAATTCCCAAATCATGGATTCTTTGGAAAATCCACGAAGAGTCACCTACTTAGCTTCATTCTACACAAAACCCATGTTGTGGACTCTTTGTATTCGTCTTCATCACTCCAGAAATCACATCTGAACATCACTACCTGAAAACTGAAGATTACACTCTTCTTCTAACTAATTGCAGGAATTATAGTTCAAATCTCATATTCAATATGTAGAATATGAATTCCTCGATCCCTTTGGTTGTATCCTTGATATTCTAACAGGTTGAGCATGATCCAATTGCTCCTAGCGTTGAATTCTAGGCTCTGTGAACAAACTCATGGATTTACAACTGATTCTCACGTATTTCCAAGTGGAAAATCTAAAATTGAAAGAGTGCAAGTTTGCCAACCTACGATTATTGTAATAGTTGAGATGTCTGGGTTAATTCTTGTAATATTAGAAATTCATTAATTTGGTAAATAAATGACTTTTAATAATATTTACTAGCCAAAATAAGGAGTTTTATTCAAAAACAACTTATTACCTTAATCATGCTCATTATGCCATTATTTCAATGAAAGTGGACAAAAAGAAGAGTTTTTGGTCAAATAATGGAGGTGAATGGCCTCAATTGGAATGGTAAAAAGAGTCAAAACTGGCACCCAACATCTCCTCCAGACAGAGGATTTTGCATGTCCAATGCACTCTTATCCTAAGACAACTGTATATCAAAATTTCTCAAAACTGTGTTCTATGCTTCTCAAATGTCCTTTGGTGCTACAACATTAGATGTGGAAGGAGCCTGGATTTTTGATTTGTGTTTATTGAGCTTGTCTGACAATCTCTTGTTCTTTTATGTTGTCTTCAGATTCTCAGCATACCCTTTTGTAATTCTTTCTGTTGCTGCCAACAAATGTTTAGAAGTTGATATTCTTAGTTTTTTCACTGGTTTTGAAGGGATTATCTCTACAATTGAATCATAATCCTCATCTATTGATTTCTGTTTACCTTTCTTTGTTAGTTTCAAAGGGATAACCTCTATAGATGATTGAGAACCCTTGTCTATTGGTTTCTTTTTATCTTCGTTTCCTGTAATAATTGTTTCAGGGTTTGTATCTATTTCAGGATTTTCATATATTTCAAGATTTTCATTCACTATTCCACTTTCCTCAAAACCATTTTAGCAGAAATTCCTCCCAAGTCCGATTCAACTTCCTTATTTTCTCTAAAACAATTAATTTGATCAATGCATGATGGTAAAGATGAAGTATACGAATATGATAAAGGAAGATGATAATATGCCTYCCCTTACAAGTCAAATATTTATGTATGAAGAATGCCAAGTCCCTCAATGGATTATCTAACAAATCTTGTGACACCCCCTTTGTCTAGTCTAGATATTGTCTTGATTGGTTCAAGAATAAAGTCCATTCTTTGCCCTTTAATCGTTAACTCTTAAACCAATTTTCACCTTTTCCTTCCAATCCTGTAATTAATGCCAACGAATTCTTTGAGACTGAAATGGTTATTTATCCTACCCTGGTAGATTTTTCCTTAAAAATATTGGCAATTTCCCTAGTCACCTGGTTGTTATGTCCGTGAAATAGCTTGAACAACTACAACAAGCCAATTCTTTGGAAGATAATTCTACATGTAGGGTAATCCTCCAACAATGAAATTCCCTACAATTCATACCTACAAATGTTCAAGACCACCATCATTTCTTTACTCTACTTAGACGAAGTATCAAGTACCAGTTTCAAAACACTTAGGGAAAGCATAAATGAAATGTGACATGAATGAGGCATAAGCGGAATTAAAGAACGAATGGGGAAAATGCGAGAAGGAATGAACAATTTATGGTTGTCTTTTGATTGACTCATTGAAATTCGCAGTGATTTTGGCTTCTCAAATCATGATATAGTTTATATGCAAAAAATATTGTATTTCGTATGAATTTTATCAAATGACGATGGTGCACGTGTATTGGTAGTGGTTATGGTGACTAATGGTTAATCACATGATTATAGGTGAAAGGTGTGGGAAATCATGAAGAAGATCGTATATAGACACATAATACATGGTTATGAAGTCAGATCATATTCATAATAAATACAAAATTTGAATTAATCCCTCTTGACTGTGAGATTTGGTAGATGATAAGTTAGAGAATCATGGATGAAGGAGATAAAATCAAGATAATTAGGAAATAGACATTAGGATAACTATGAAACAAATGACAAGTATCATATACATAAGTTGTGTTTTTAAAAATTTACTCCAGTTTTTGACAAGTAAATATATACTAAAAACCATTTACCATGCATACCAAACCTTACTATTGTCAGGAATTGTTAATATTGGAAGGTTGACTCTTGAATATTTTCGCTTTGAAATTAGTGTTCATGTTGATTCTGCAACTAGTTTGGCTTGGATATTCTGATCACTTGTTGAACCAGTATTCATTCTAAAACAAGTCTTTATTGTTGGAATTCTATCTTTTATTACAATAAATACTAATTTTTATCCGCTACAGTGAATGAAGATTATTATACTGCTAATGAAGGAAGAAAAAGTTTGCTGCTACTGATAGAAATGGAACACACTACCGTCGTTAATCACAGCTGAATCTGCTTAATTTGTATTGACTGTTATGAAAGAAATGACAGGAAATCAATACAACACTTAAATTTCTTTTTAATGTGAGCTCTGCCAACCAATTTCATGGTTTTCAAGCACAGTTCATGCTTAGTTGCACAAGTTACTTGGTTTTCACAACTAATCTTTATTTTTATCTTTACTTTTTTTAATTTATTTTTCTATAATATCCTACTCTACTTGAAAAATAAAAACCTCTTTCAAGTGTAGGAATATTTCCAATGCATCCATTCACATAGAAATATCTTTGTTAAACTCACATCCAAGTCTAAAAAGTGTACCTTAATGAATATTGGTATATGAGAGGCTAGCTACTTTTGTAGAGATGGTGCCAAGAATTGTTGAAATATGGAGTGATGCTGCAGACTGATAACTGATTGAAACCAAAATTCAATATGATCCTTTCTTCCTTGATTTCTTGCAGTTGTAATGTCATGAAGTTCTTTAGATAATTTATGTTCATATTTATGAGTACACAAGGGATATGGAGATACGCATCCAATAAATTCTTTAATTTCTGGCTCTAGTATCTGCTCCTCATCTGAAATTATCCATGACTCATTTGACATTGCCTTATTGTTGAAAAGGATTAGAAGAAACTTCTAAGTCCTCCTCTTGTGGGGTTTGTTCATGGATCATTTTTTCTTCAACTACTTCATGAGATGCATAATCTCCCCTAGTGATGACTTTGAACTTTGGACAAGAATTTAACCTTCAATTGGTTGAATCACCAGTTCAGATGCAAACACTAGGTGTAAATCTGTACTCATACTCTATTTCAGTAATGTTGTGATTATCATTGATGGCAGGTGTGATTGTCATTGATGGAAAGATCGGAGTATGCAATGATGGAAAAACAGGGACAACGAAATCTCGGGAGGAGAAGCGACAGTGACATTTGGATCCCATTGAGAATTCCCGATGAACGTCAGATCTGAGCTTGAGGTCCGACCAACGTTGGATCCAGGAGAAACCGCACATTCTTTAAAGAGCAAGGTGAAGCAGGGTTATGAAATCCCGAAGGCAGGAGGACAGTTTCAGATACCGGGAGTTGGAAGAGTCAAGACTCTTCATCATCAGGAGTCCCAGAATCTCGAAATATGAAACCCTGAAAACCCGAAACCCGAAATAGGCACACCAACAAAGAATTTCGCAGACCGGGAAATAACTACATTTCAGAGTCCCGGATACCAGGAGTTGAAGTGTCGAAACACTTCATCACAGGAGTGCCAAAATGCCAAATCGTCAAAATGTGAAACACTGAAATAC
>SNQJ01S0210449.1:0-15992 GCA_010110895.2 Picea sitchensis
CCTTCTCTTCTCCTTCTTTAAACTCTGGCTTCACGATCTTTCCTTTCACAATATCCAATACTTTATTCTTGGAAAGGATGAGGTCAATCCTTTTCTTCCACGCTTTGAAGTTAGAAGCTCCATCTAACTTGTTCTCAGACTTCATAGAGTTCATCATGGCTTGCTTGACTTGGTCAAACTCTAGATTTGACCAGAAATCCAAAATTCACGTCTTGGCCTTCTGAGAGTACCAGGAGATGTGTTGGGCTAGGGCACACTGATCTATCCAGAGATTAGGTCAATCTCATCACTTAAGGTGCCTCGACAAGAGGTTTAGGGTTTTTGCAACTGCTTCTACTAGTAACCCTAGCTGCAGTTCTTTTAGAAGCTGCTCCTGCTAGTAACCCTAGCGGCAGTTCCTCAATGAGCTCAATGTCTAGCAGTTATGTTTCCTTCCAGCATTTTAGGCTGATTGAAGGGGTGTGGGCCCATAACCTGTTATAATATAGAAGATGGTGTTCTCATTTTACCATTGACAATACCCTCTTCACCCAACCACAGGCCGAAGCCTCCCTCCGAGCACCTTAACCTTGACTGAGAATTCCTCCGGAAGCAAACCCTAGGCTAGATAGCCAAACAAAGAGTAGCGCATCAATCCCCAAGGATGGCGCGACAAAAAAGATGATCAGATAGTCCCAAACCCTAGCCAAGAGATATCCAAGCCAATATTGAAACTAGCTACTACTGCAGCTGCACCTGCAACCCTCCTCCAAACCTGCGCACCAGTCTACAACTGCAGTGCGCACCAACTGGGAAACTGTTGCACATAACTTCTCTGTCTGCAACTGCTGAGATGTGACAAATGAGAACTGGCACCCTGTAATTATAGTAATCCTACCAGTTTACTTGGGATGATTTCTCTTTCTGTGTATGTGTCTGTTCAGTATATTATTATTAATTCTGGCCGACTTCTTCTCTTGGAGGCTAATAGCCTAATATAAATTTTCTTCTTGAGCCGACAAGGATTCTAGGGTTATTAGACAACTCATTAGGGTTTCTCTTGCTTTCCAGAGTCTGCTATTCTCGTCAGGTTCACACATGGGGGTAAATACCTCCCGCAGCTACCATAATATTAACACTTCAAATAATCATGCTAAGGATGGAGGCTTCCTTTCTAACAGGAGAAGGACAAGCTTTGAATGATGAGCCATAATGTAGTATACCATGGCAGTAGTCTCTGTAGGCCAGATATACAAAGGAATGTCATGATAAATGTTGTATAACCTTCTATTGAAGATAGACAAGACTTTGCTTCCTCTCTCCTCAAGGCATAAAAATCAGCAAGGTACAAATCAAGAGACTTGTTCTCACCCCAATTCTTTAGAAAAGTATTGGAAAATTAGATCCAAGAACCAATGGAATTGGCTCTTAAAATCTTAAACCATACTATAACATATCTAAACAAATATTTGGAGAAAAACTTCATAGTAACATCATCATGAACGATCCCAAATTGATCAAGAAAATTTTCAAAGGCCCCCAAATGCCTCTCGGCTGTGACATGATCCTCTCCAAAAAAACAGGGAAGTTTGTTGGCATGTTTACAGGTAGAGAGTGATTTTCATTGATGGCAAGAACAACAATGATGTTGTAAGGTTTACAGGAAGAGTGTGCATGGAAAGAATGACAAAAATGATGGCATGTTTACAGTCAAGAACTACAGAGATCAAAGCTCATGAGAGATAGCGTTATTAGATGCACAAATGAGATCCCATACATCAAGTCTCACAGAAGGATAAAATTTCATGGCCTTTGACACTTAGAGATTTGAGAAATCCAAAGCTCGGGAGGAGGAGCGACAATGGTCATTTGATCACCAATCCTGAATACTCGATGTCCGTTAGATCAGAGTCCAGTGATTAGAGGAAGAACAGAGGAGAAGTACATATCTGAACCGTTGGATCTGAGCGCTGAGGATCAATAGTTGTCAGATCCATTATAATTGTGAAGAGGATAATGGCCAAGAGCCATCCTCTAACTACATGAAATGAAAAATAGTGATGAAATATGAACCGTTGGATTGAGAGGACACATGGAGAGAGATCAACATTTCGCTAAGTCACGAACTAGAAAAGTCAAAGGTGAGAAGTCCTCCAACTTCGTGAAACGTGAAGTCCCAATAAGATCCAGAACATTGGATCATAGAGGGTTGTGGACCATTGATCTATAGTATTTCATATATCAGGAGTTGGAAGAGTTGGGTTTGGCTCACGTTCAAACGCCTGACACACGAATTGACGATTTTATCACATCCGTTGGATGAATTTCGAGTGGAAGTAAAGGATAAGCTAGAAAATTCGCATCACATAAAGATCAAGTCGTCAATCCAAGATCCCAATCAAACTAAAATCATTCACTTTGGATATAGAGATGTGAGGAGTTTACACTCAGGAAACTTTGAGATTTGAAATCCCTAGAATGCAAAGTTCTGTTAACCGTCGGATATGGAGATCAGACAATGACCATTAGATCATGAAATACCATGTCAGTAAGGAAAGGTGGCATACTACATCAACAAAGACACATGGTACAATCAGGCAATGAAAAGTGTCAAGTTGATTCAACATTTTAGGTACGTGGAAATCACAAATTCGAGTGACACATGGCAGCTTCTCGTCTCATGACATGTCATTGAGTGACACAAGAGTTACATCAATCTGGGATTTTTTCTTCGCGATTTTTACCACCAGTACTCGCCCAAAGACTAGAAGTCCCGAAGGAAGAAGTCCTGGAGTGGATGATATTCATTGGATTAAAGAGGACACGTGTCAGTGGATTGTCAACTCCGGGAAAAAGAAAAGGAAGAGAAAACAAGAGTTTGATAATTAAAATCTCCAAAGTCTGGAGACCCAAAGGAGATATCTACCATTGAACTGAGGGGGACACACGTTGTTGGATCATGGAATTTGGGTGAAATTCTCTGAGAGAAAGCAGAGTTTGAGAATCGAAACTCCCGAAGCCCGAAAGGTAAAATCGATCTTGTCCATTGGTTTGGAGGGACACGTGTCATATGATCGTTGAGACTAAGTATTGCGCATGGATAAAGGAAACAAGGAAGAACCATCAATTGAAGAGGATAGATGTTAGCATATCTTCCATTCTATAAGATATTTAGTCAACAACAACAGGGCTTAAGAGTTGAAACTCTCGGAGCCCGGATCACGAAAGAAACCTCAGCCATTGATGGAGGAAGGAGAGATATGGTCCATGGAATCGAGAGGATAGATATGAACCGTCCATTAAAGAGAACCTTCAAGATCATGAGATCAACAGTCATGCTCTATTGCAGGGCCAGAACATGCTCGAGCCTTAATTTTTTGTAAGCGAGCCGCAATCAAAACCACGGTTTGTGGAGAAAGGACACGTAGAGGCTTGTGGTGAATTGCGGGGTGAAAAGAAGTTTGGTCTAAACCACCTTTGGATGTGCTTTCAATATCTTGGTCACATGAAGCTCATATCCCAAGGTCATATTGTGAAATGGAGCCATCGCTCACTAGAAAAAAATTGGGAAGAGCCTTTTGAATAAGCGCTTGGTCACCGTCAGTAGTTGCGCGAAGGTTCTCTTAGTAACTTTTAAGAGATGGACTCATTGTAATTGCAGAAAATGACTGATTGCATCTACCAGAGAACGCAAGGAGATGGAGGGTGATCGCTAGAGAAGTTGAAGAGTCTTGAGGTAACTGCCAGTGGTATGAAGACTCATCATAGAGATGATTGACAAATGGAAATGTGTCAAAGTTTGTAACTGGAACAAAGAGGATAAGCTCAATTGTGATAGAGTAGACAAAGAGTTGCATTGCCGGAGAAGGAAAATAATCTTATCATAATGCCCAGTGATGATGAACACATGGAGATAACTTCTAGGGATAGGAGATGACTCGACGTGAGAAAAGCATTATGAACAAAGAAGTGAAGTGATTCTTCTTTGGAGCTATGCATGAGTGAGGAAGACATACAATGAACAACTTACAAGGCAGAACAATGACATTGTAAATAACATGCAGTGTCATAGCACATGAAGTATGCAATTGGCACACATAGAATATAAAAACATAGAACATAGAAGAGATTTGTTGGTGTTGTTGAGCATGATTGATGCGGGTAGAAGCATGCAGTGTGCATGATATGAAGCACATAAGAAGAAAAGAAGATGAACACATATCTAAGAGAAGAACATAAAGCACATAATACATGATTTGAGAGACATTGATGCAGGCAGAGCAGAGCAGTGTAGCAGAACAATGATGAGACTGGTAAGCCATAGATAAATGTTGTATCATTGTGATAAATTTGTAAAAGGAAAAGATTTATATTTTAGGGTGGTTGGGAGGTTCTAGGGAGGATTGGTTTCCTCAGAGTTTTAAGTGGGTTCTTGAACATAGGGAGCTGTAGCTTCCATCTGGTTCCATCCAGAAAAAAATAGGGTGGCAGGGTGGTGCAAGGGAGAATTATTGTTCTCTGTTATACAGGTCGGTGCCTGTGTGACTGGAAGTTGGTGCTTCCATCCAGTTGGTGTTGGAACACTTAAGGAGTTGGTGCTTCCTTCTATTGGGTGCTAGAGAAATCAGGGAATTGGTGCTTCTTTCTAGTGGGTGCTAGAGAAATCGGGGATTTGGTGCTTCCTTCTAGTGGGTTCTAGAGAAACCAGGGAGTTGGTGCTCTTAGAAAGTTGCAGCTTGCAAAACAGAGGTGGTAGCCTCATAATGAGTTGGTGCTCATAAGAATGATAATGTATAGAAAATAAAGATTACTTATCATATCAAGAAGAAGAGTTTTTTACCCTTTATGGGATTCCTAAGGAAATATGTGTCTCTATATATTTCATGTGTGTGATTGATGTTGAATGTTCTATTGCTTACCTCCCTGCATTATTGTCATTGTCATTGAGTTCTCTTTAAAGAGTTTAAAATAATCATAATTTTTAAGCACGGTAACAACTGATTCACCCCCCCTCTTAGTTGTCCAACAATTGGTATCAAAGAGAGTTCCCTTTATTTAAGGGTAGAACCTAGAGCTTAAAAATGACTAGCCATGGAGGAACTTCAACCAATAAGGCCCCCTTGTTCAATGGAAGAAAATTTGGATTCTGGAAAGTTAGAATGAGAACCTACATAATGGCTTTAGGTGTATATGTTTGGGATGTGGTAGAGATTGGTTATGTAAATATGGTTGTATTAGCTTCCAAGGATGACAAGATAGAATTCAGCTTCAACGCTAAGGCTATGAATGCTATTCTGAGTGGGCTTGCAGAAGAAGAATTTGTAAAAGTTATGCACTTAGAAACTGCCAAAGTAATGTGGGACAAACTCATTAGCAGCTATGAAGGTAATGAGAAGGTAAAGGATGGAAAGCTTCAAACCTACAGATTACAGTTTGAACAACTAAATATGAATGAGGATGAGACAGTTAATAAGTTTTTCTTAAGAGTTGAGGAGCTTGTGAATGCCATGAAAGGTCTTGGTGAGAAGATTGAAGATGTATTACTAGTTCAGAATATCTTAAGATCTCTACCTCATAGATTCAATCCAAAAGTTTCTGCAATAGAAGAACTGGTTTGGGTTATGAAGAGGGATCAAGCAGTGGTCAGCGAAGCAACAAAGAACCCATCAATTTTGTCAAATCTACAACCAATGACAACAAAAAACCTACAGAAACAAAAGAATATAATCAGTCGCCGAGGAGTAAAGAAAAAGGTGCTAGAACTGAATCTTTAGAACAAAGAAATAATACACCCTCTACTCAAGGAAATCATCAACATGGAAGAAATCGACCTACTCAAATAAGACAACCATTTTCCAGGTACAAAGATTTTTTCTATGGATATTGTTTCTACTATTCTAACTTTGGCCACAGAGATGTAAATTGTTCCTTAAGATTTAGACATGATCAATCAAGACACCCAAGGAATAAATATCTTCCTCAATAGAGAATGAGACAACCAAGTAACAAACAACCACAAATTGCAAATTGTCAAATTAAGTTTAGAGACATGCAACTGAGGAGGTCAAGAAATAATAAACATTCAATGAGTAAACAATGCTTCAACAATTACTTTGACCTACTGAACAATGAGCTTGAATGATATAACTGTCATAACTTCAGCTAGAAAGCTGCAAACTTCCATATGAATAATTACAAAGAAGATCCAAGGATAAAGCTCTTAGCTAGAAAGTCCAGCACATGGAAAAAGAAAGATAGTGAAAAATGAGGTCTAATACTTTCAACGCAAAAACAAAAGGACTCTTGGAATATAGACAATGAATGTTCCAAGCACATGACTGGAGCCAAGGATAAGTTTCTACCTATAAGTAAAAGAAAAATAGGAAATGTGATCCTTGAAAATGATGAACCAGGTAAAATCAAGGGTAAATGGATGGTGAGTTTGAATAATGGCAAAGAAAATTCTCAAGATGTTCTGCTTGTAGATGGTGTAAAACATAATTTTCTTAGTACAAGTCAAATGTGTGACAAAGGTTGTGAAGAGGTGTTCATGTCCAAATATTGTAAGGTGAAAAATGTAAAATCAAGACAAGTGGTGGCTAAAGGAATAAGGACAGATAATGATGTTGATATTGAATCCTCCGATGCAAGAAAAGAATAAGTAGAAGAAGAATCATGTCATAAGTCAGAAGAAAAAGTTGTGAAGGTTGAGAAGTCAAACACTCGAATCAAGTTCCTGAACAACTCCATGACCCTGGATGAGATCTTGGATAGTCAGAGATCACCAAATGACAAATCTAGTCTTGGATACAATAAGGAATAAATCAATACTCCTAAGAAGTCCTTCGTTTGTAAAAAGGGAAAGCAGGTATGAGAGTGTTTGTAATGGTTTTTTCTTGTGATGCATATGTTCATAAAAGTCTTGGATTGTAGGAATCATGGAAGAAAAATGAAATTGCTATAATAGAATATCAAAGAAGAGTGATATAGGGAGTCATTCAGTTATGAAAATAAAAGGTTTATGAAGGAGTCCCAGTAAGAGAGGTGAGAAATATTGAGTCTGCTACAGAGGACATAGCTGAAGTTGAAGATGAACAGGTCCAAGAATTAGAAGGAGAAGACTGTGAGTTAGATACAAATGCTCTACATAATTCAAATAAGAAGGTCCATCCTGTTAGGGGGAGTATGTATTGGTTGAATATATGATACCTCTGAAAAGTACTACAACAACTTAGGGGGAGAATGTTTTCTTTGACATTGATGTCAAAGAGGGAGAAACGTAATGTTGTAGCTACTACAGTTGGAGATCCCGGATGCTACATTTGGATATCTAAGTAGAACAGTGCAGTCATTCAGGGTTTCCATCAATGCTAAAG
Source organism: Picea sitchensis (assembly GCA_010110895.2). Taxonomy (NCBI): domain Eukaryota; kingdom Viridiplantae; phylum Streptophyta; class Pinopsida; order Pinales; family Pinaceae; genus Picea; species Picea sitchensis. The sequence goes on from SNQJ01S0210449.1 coordinate 7,356, forward strand.
GGGGAGATTGTTGGCATGTTTACAGGAAGAGTATGCTTGTCATTGATGGAAAGAATAGAAACGATGTTGGCAGGTTTACAGGTAGAGTGTGCATGGAAAGAATGACAACGACAATGGCATGTTTACTGGAAAGAACTGTAGAGATCAAATATCAGGAGAGATAGCATTATGAGATGTGTAGATGAGATCCCATACATCAAGGATTGTAGAAGGATCAAAGGTCGTGGCCTTTGACACTTAGATATTTGAGAAATCTAAAGATTAGGAGGAGGAGCAACAGTGGCCATTGGATCACCAATCCTGAATCCTCGATTTCCATTAGATCAGAATCCAGTGACCAAAAGAAGCAAAGAGGAGAAGTACGGATATGATCTGTTGGATATGAGAATTGAGGACCAACAACCATCAAATCCACTATAACTGTGAAGAGGATAATGGACAAGATCCATCCTCCAATTAAGTGAAATGAAAAATCGTGATGAAATCTGAACCGTTGGATCCATAGGACACATGGCGAGAAATCAACATTTCGCTGACTTGTGAATTGGAAAAGTAAAAGGTGAGTAGTACTCCAACTTCACGAAACATGAAGGCCCGATAATATATGGATTGTTGGATCATAGAGGGCTATGGACCATTGATCTAGAGTATTTCAGATATCGGGAGTTGGAAGAGTCAGGGTTGGCTCATGTTCAAATGCCCGACACGCGAAGTCATGATTTGATCACAGTTGTCGGATCAATTTTGAGTAGAAGGACAAGATAATTTAGAAACTTTGCATCGTAGAAATATCGAGCCGTCGATCCAAGATCTTTATCAAACGAACAACATTCACTTCAGATATAGAGATGCGAGGATTTTACACTCAGGAAAGTTTGAGATTTGAAATCCCCGGAATGCAAAGTTCAGTTAACCAGCGGATATGGAGATCAAAAAATGACCGTTAGATCATGGAATACCATGTCATCAAGGACAGGTGGTAGACTATGTCATCGAGGACATGTGACACATTCAGAAAATGACTAGTGTCAAGTTGATTCGACATTTCAGGTACGTGGAAATCACGAATCCAAGTGACACGTGGCAACTTCTCGTCCCATGACACGTAATCAAGTGACGCAAGAGTTACATCACTCCAGGAGTTTTTCTTCGGGATTTTTACCACCAATACTCACCTAAAGACCTGAAGTCTTGAAAACCGAAGTCCTGGAGTGTTGGATATTCGTTGGATTAAAGAGGACATGCGTCAGTGGATTGTCAACTCTAGGAAAAATAAAAGGAAGAGAAAACTAGAGTTTGAGAATTGAAATCTATGAAGTTTGGAGACCCAAAGGATATCGCAACCATTGATTCGAGGGGGACAAGAATTTTCGGATCGTGGAATCTGGGTGAAATGCTTCGGGAGCAAGCGGAGTTTGAGAATCGAAACTACTGAAGCCTGAAAGGAGAAATCAATCTTGTCCATTGGTTTGGAGCGACATGTGTTATCTAATTGATGAGGCTAAGGATCACGTGTGGATAAAGGAAATAAGGAAGAATCGTCGATTGAAGAGGATAGATGTTAGCAGATGTTCCATTTTGGAAGATATCCAGTCAGCAACAAAAGGCTTGAGAGTTGAAACTCTCGGAGCTTGGATCACAAAAGAAACCTCAACCTTTGATGGAGGAATGAGAGATTTTGTTCATGTAATCAAGAGGACAGATCTGAACTATCCTTTCAAGATCACCATCAAGATCGTGAGATTGACGAACATGCTCCATTGCGCGGCTAGAACGTGCTTGGGCCTTAATTTTTCGTAAGCGGGCCACAATCGAAACCATGGTTTGTGGAGAAAGGATGTGTGGAGGTTTGTGGTCAATTGTGGGGAAAAATCAGTTTGGTCTAAACCACCTTTGGATGCGCCCGCAATCTCTTGGTCACATGAATCTCATAGCCCAAGTGCATATCGTGAAATGGAGCCAACACTCACTAGACAAAAATCAGGAAGAGCCTTTTGAATAAGAACTTTGTCACCGCCGATGGTCGCACAGAGGTTATCTCAGTAACAACTAAGAGACATATTGATTGTAACTGCATAAAATGACTGATTTCATCTACCAGAGAACTCGAGGAGCTGGAGGGTGATCACAAGAGAAGCTGAAGAGTCTTGAGGTAACTACTAGTGGAATGAAGACTCATCATAGAGATGATTGATAGATGGAAATGTGTCGAAGTCTGTAACTGAAACAGAGAGGATAAGCTCGACTGTGACAGAGTATACGAAGAGTCACACTGCCAGAGAAGGAAAAGAATCTCATCATAACACCCAGTGATGATGAACGCAGGGAGATAACTGCCAGGGAAGATGAAGATTTTCCATGATGATCGGAAGATGACTCGATGTGAGAAAAGCAGGTAGAACAGAGAAATGAAGTGATTTTTCTATGGATCTATGCAGGAGTGAGGAAGAGCTGCAGTGAACAACCTATAGGGTAGAACAGTGACGTTGTAAAGAGCATGTAGGGAAATAGCGCATGAAGTATGCAGTTAGTGCACAAAGAATATAAAACCGCAGAACAGAGAAAAGAGTTGTTGGTGCCGTTGAGTGTGATTTATGAGGGTAGAATCATACGGTGTGTAGGAGACAAAGCGCAGAAGAAGAAAGGAACATAAACACATATATGAGAGAAGAACAAAAAATGCAACAGACACAAGGAGAGAGACACTGATGCAGGCAGAGCATAGCAGTGTAGAAGAACAATGATGAGACTGGTAAGCCATAGATAAATGTTGTATCACTATGATAAAGTTGTAAAAGGAAAAGATTTATATTTCAGGGTGGTTGGGAGGTGCTAGGGAGGATTGGTGTCCTTAGAGTTTCAAGTGGGTTCTGGAACATAGGGAGTTGTAGCTTCCATATGGTTGTAGCCAGGAAACAATAGGGTGGTGCAGGGGAAAACTATTGTTCTCTGTTATACAGTTTTTTGCCTGTGTGAATGGAAGTTGGTGCTTGCATCCAATTGGTGCTAGAACACTTAAGGAGTTGGTGCTTCCTTCTAGTGTGTGCTAGAGAAACTAGGGAGTTGTTTCTTCCTTCTAGTGGGTGCTAGAGAAACCATAGAGTTGGTGCTCTCAACAAGTTGTGGCTTGCATAACAGAGGTGGTAGCCTCACAATGAGTTGGTTCTCATAATAATGATAATGTACAGAAAATAAAGATTACTTATCATATCAAGAAACATAGGTTTTTGCCCTTTATGGGTTTCCTTAAGAAATATTTGTCTTTGTATATTTCATGTGTGTGATTGATGTTGAATGTTCTATTGCTTACCTCCCTGCATTATTGTGATTGTCATTGAGTGCTCTCTAAAGAGTTTAAAATAAGCATAATTGTTTAAGCACGGTAACAACTGATTCACCCCCCCCTCTCAGTTGTCCAACAAATGTACTCACAGAAATCAAGAGGATATGGATGAAGGATATATGGAAGCTTTAAAGGATTCAACATATTTATCTCGATTCTAGTTTGAAACGTAGTGGGATGAACATGAGTATTAAAAATTTGATGGCAAGGCTTGATAATAACTGAAGATAATGATAGCTGAGAATTATTTGAATCACTTTTATCATTCTCATGGTCACGAGGCTGAGTATGTTTAGGAGGGATAGTGATCTAAACCTTGTTCTTCTCAATAGGATGAAATGAAATTTCAGGACCAACCTCAACAACACAAGCATACTAAAAAATTTCTTCTAGCAAGGATGGATATATAAAAGAAGGTTGATGCTCATCCGAATAAACAAAGAACAAGATGATCCTCTTTATATGTGAAGGGAAAAGAAATAATTATCCCATAAAGAACAACAAAAGTTCATGAAGAAATCTCATAAGATGATATTTGGTCATCCCATTCTTCCCCTTCATCTTTCTGTAAACAGGATCCTCCCTAGTGGAGTCTCTAATTGTGGAGTCTCCAGGTATATGATTACAATCAATTTTATGTATCCCTCTCTTGTCTACCATCAAGATTTAGATCTATGTAGTTCTCCCAGGGAAGCTAGCTTCACACTTCTTTCCCCGACAATGACGCCAAAAATGTTAGCACTGAGAGTCACACTCAAAATGTTGTAAATGTAATCCCAATACCCATCATAATGTTTATAGTTGGATGAGTGATTATATTAAAAAATGGATCAAAGTGATAAGGTTCAAAGCCTAATCTAATGCACGAAATGCCAAAGACTATATTCCAACAAAAAGGGCTATCATAATCTCCAACCAACACATATTTTAAATATGAATAGAAGAAAATGTAGAAAAACATCAAGATGAGCAGTCAATTTCACATCAGGATTGATTCAAACATTCATATGACTGAAATTTTATTAATTAGGATCCTTCTAATCAAGAAATAAAGATTTGCTCCAAGAAGAGATGCTTCACAAAATACACAATAAATCATCCACTGCATAAATCTGCTAAAAAATATGTTGATAAATCCTTTATCAATCAATATTCCATTAGAGAAATAAGACAAAGTGAATGGACAAATATAGGAGCACCAACTGATATTTGACTACACAAGAATCCTCCATCTGGATATACAAAGTTTGAGAATTTACAAAATAGTAACACTCTTTTTCATATCACTCCCACCCTTTCCTTCTCAGAATCCACTTCCATATATAGTAAATGATCTATATCTACCATAATGAGGTCAAAACTAGGGATTTTCATAGGATCCTCCTCCATTTAGGAGTCTTGTTACAAAAGATTCCAACAAAAATTAACAAACTCCTATTTTTCAGGATCTTGCCTATTGTGATAAATGTCTATTGAAACACATCATCTTGATTGATATGGATATGTAAAACATGTCTCTCATGTCCAAAAAAATCTTAGGATACCATTTCTAACCTTCCTTGACAGGTGGAAACCTCCAAATAAGGTGAATATCCAAACATTAGCTGCTAAAGGAAATTTCGTAGCGCCGTTGTAAAATAGTTCTGCACATTCCATAGCTCCCTTTGTGTGTCTAGATAGGTGATTCCATAGTGCCTTTTATGTGTCTAATATATCTCTAAAGATAACACATTTTTCAAAAATGAGAGATTTTTTTTTTATTTGGTATGTGATGAACAAAAACCTCCTCCAGTTTTAAGTTAGTCACTCAAACATTGTAGAAGCGCGGTGTGCTCTCAGCAGAAACACTGTGTGGTATTTGAGAGGGTGTTTGGAGGCCTTCTTAGAGGAGTTTTGGGCTGCAATATATATGGTTGGAAATGTTATGACATCTTCTACACAATGAAATCATCAAGTAATGCAAACACCTTCTCAAAACCACTGAAAAACTTATCTGAAGTCAAGTTGTCCAAAAGTATAGGAACCCTCCTATAGAAATTCTATTTTGGGAAATTATCTAAAATTATAATACAATATTATGTGTTAACACCCACCATCCTAAAGTTTGACTCTTGATAGGAAAGGAGTCGGGGAAGACTTGCAATATTTCATGTGAAATCTCTCAAGGAGATCTCATGCATACTTGGCTTTAAGTAGTTTGATGCCTGATGCATCCTGACTATTCTCGAGTCGAAGGAAGAAATGCGACAGACCCATTTCCATCATCAAGAACATGTCATGCATAATCCTCTTGACTATAGAAATCGTTGAAGTCAAGCAACCAATGATCAACAAATCATAAACATACATAACTAGGAGTAGAAGTGAATCAACCATCTTGAGAATGTAAACATGCATGTTTGATTTACAATGTACAAAGTTTTGTGACAACAGGTAGTTGTCCATATTGGCATACCATGCCCTCAGAGCCTGCTTGAGACCATAAATATATTTCTTCAATTGACAGACCAAATATGAATCCTGCATAAATCCCTAGGGCTACTCCATATATATCTCGTTAGAGATATCACCATGAAGAAATGCATTCTTCACGTCCATCGGATGGACTTCCCTTTCCTTGGCTTCCGAAATGGAAATTTCCAAACATATAGAATCCATCTTCGCTACTCGAGCCAAGGTATCATCATAGTCAATACCATGCACCTACTGAAAACCTTTGACAAATAGCCTATATTTGTATCTGCTAATCTGTCCATCTGCTGCACTCTTGTTCCTATAGACCCATCTGCACCTAACAAGTTTCCTTCTAGAAGGAAGGGGAACCAGATCCCAAGTCTAGTTCTCGAGGAGGTATTTGTACTCCTCCTGCATGGTGGATTCCTAGAATGGATTTCTAGTAGCCTTGCCATAAGACTGTGGATATGAAGAATGAACCAAGAAAATATGCTTGGGTGGCAATAATTTAGTGGCAGTGAGTGCAAGAGGAGGCTCCTCGAAATCATATTGATTCCTCCTAGTATCAAATGGATCCCCAAAAATATTCCCTACATTCTGAAGAGTAGTCTAAGCCCACTTGGGCCTCGACTTTGGCTCTACATATGCATCTGCATGCACTGAATTTGTATCTAAATGTATTGACTCTATATCTGGATCATTTGAATCTTATGAATCAGAACTCTCATCTAAAGAAGAGCTAGCATGTCCATGCTCATTATCTATGACAGGTGGAAGAACAAAGGTGTCTACATGAAACTACTGAGGTACATGCGAGACACTTTCCTCGAATTTGAAACTTTTCTCAATGATGATCTGGTCCGAGGAAATATCAATAAGTCTATATCCCTTCACATTGTTGAGGTATCCAAAAAAGATACACTCTATTCTTTGTGGATCAAGTATCTTCCTCTTTTTCGAGGGAATCTAGGCCCATGCACGTGAACCAAAAATATGAAAATGGGTCACTTCTGGTTTGAGTTCGATCCAAGCCTCATAGGGGGTATTATCCTTGACATATATATGGGGAGATATGTTTTGGATGTAGGTTTCACAATTAAGTGCTTTGGCCCATAATCTTTGTGGAAGTGACTTTGCATGTAGCATGCAAGATGCCACCTCTTTTAGAGATCTATTTTTCTGCTCAACAACTCCATTTTGCTATGGAGTATAGGGAACCGTGTGTTGTAAATGAATCCCTACCTCATGAAAAATATTATGGATCTCATTCTTGACATAATTTCCCCCGTTATTAGTTCAGAGTATTTTTATTTTCTTTCCTGACTGTGCCTCAAAAAGGGATTTGAAATCTTTGAGGTGTTGAAATACCTCTAATTTTTTCCTGAGAAAGAAAATCCATGTGAAGCGTGAGAAATCATAAAAAAAAATGAGCACGTACCTTTATTTGTTGATTGATGGATGTGGAAAATGGCCCATGAGGTCACTATGGATCAGTTCTAAAGGAGAGCAACATCACTGAGTCTTTCCTTTGTCAAATTTCTCTTGAGGGTGTTTTCCAAAAACACATTGTTGTGTTGGTCTTGTCCCTTGGGTGAGAAAAACAAAAACACTTGCATGCCTAGTTGGGCCTCCTAGAAAAGACAAAAGTTTGTGAGTGGGTTAAACAAGCCAAACAGATGTAATAAACAAAGAAAAAAACTAAAACAAAAAAGAAATAAAAGTTAGAATGCATGAGAAACTTAGAACCATAAAAAATCAACCAATGAATAAGATAATGCTACCAATGGATAACTATATTAGTAGGCAAAACACCATAGATAAAAATGAGGACTTATGAGTCCCCTCTTTCTCCTTGGGAGGGATCTTGAGTTCGCTAATGGAGATCTCTTCTTACAATGGAAGAAAAATGGAAAATGGTGAAGACAATCAATACCTATTCCCTCAAGAGGTGAGTGGAATGGCCTATTGCAATGATGCTTGAATACTCTAATGAGAAAAGAGGATTCTCAAGGGAGAATTGAGGCAACATAACAATACTATGAATATATCAGTTTCTTAGTGCACCCATGGCTCTTATTTATAGCATTTCTTCAAGGCAAAATGTAATTGGTTCTTGGTGTGAACAAGGGGCCTTTTAGGGCACCCTTTGGTCCTTGACCAGCCCCCCATTCAAATTTCTCTCAAATATGTAGGTCAAATCAGGTTGGGAGCTGGTCCATAATTGGTTGGGGGGACGACAAGAACCATAAATGCGTCGTTCACAAGAGTGCATGACTTTTCTTGTACACAATCATGCATTTGGCGCATTGTGCGCTATGAGGGTTTTGTTGGCCTATGCAATGTTAGACAACTGAGAGATGGGGGTGAATTAGTTGTTACTATGCTTAAACAATTATGCCCATTTTAAAATCATTACAAAACACTCATTGATAATCAAAATAATTCAGGGAAGTAAGCAATAGAGTATTCAATATCAATCACACACCTGAAGTATACAGAAACAAATATTCCTAAGGAAACCCATGAAGGGAGAAAACATCTTCTTCATGTTATAACCCTATGTTTCATAGGATCAACTGATGAATGGAAAATTTTCACTGTTGGTGTAATTTGGTTGTAAATAATATTTCATTTTGCAAATTATTTTCAAAAGAAAGAAAAGAAAAGAATAAAAAAGGGAATAAAAAATGGATAAGGCCCCATGCAACAATAATGACTTGATCCATACAGTTTAAACATGGTCAAGTCTTTTTGAATCTATGTTGATAGGATTAGTGAAAACAACTTGGCTAAACTGTTTAATCTTAGCCAAGTAGATAGGCTAGGTAGTGATAAATTTG
>SNQJ01S0210450.1:3945-16292 GCA_010110895.2 Picea sitchensis
CTCACAAAACGATGTGGGGAAATAGTACCTTCCCCAATTAGATTTAATGTAAGCATTAAGACACATTTATATTGTCACTTACCTCTTGGTATTAAATTGGTCGAATTCAACCTAGTAATTTTCTAGTAGATTCATTCATTCTATTGATGATGATGATGATGTTTACACGGTACCCTAAGTCCATGAAAACATATCAAATAGATAAAAGGAATCAAAATATATATTTTTGAGAATATCATTCCTATATTTAAAAATAATAGAAATCAATACCAAGGTCATTATGGTTTTCATAAGCAATGGTGTATTGAAGAGTAATAAAGTTATGAAATTGGGTGGGCATGTTAAAATGAAGTGTTGTTCATACTCAACTTCCTTTGTAGCACATGTTTTTACAAATATGTTCATCCCAAGGTATTTTTGGGTTATTCACACTTCCAGTTTCACTATGTAGGGCATGAGCATTGGCCCTAATCTTAACAATGTTCATTTTTTGAATATGTAAATTTTCACAGTTAGTCATAATTGTGGGAAGATATTTGGATTTTTTTTTTTTATAGTTTTGAAATGTTTCCAATGTTTCAAGTGTGTTAGTCCACCCATCATCATTCTATGCTTTATTTAGATCCATTAATAATTTTATGGAACTGTAATGCTCACCTTAGATTTCCTGGCATTCCATACCAGTGATTCTCACCAAATCACATGGGAAAAACATAACCTTCGCCAATTATATTTAATGTAAGTACTAAGACACATTTATTTTGTCATATGTTGCTTAGTGTGATATTGGTCCAACTCCACTTAGTATTTTTCTAGTGAATTCAATCATTTGATTGATGATGATGTTTGTATTGTTCCTTAAGTCTAACCAAATATATCAAAAAAATAAAACAGATCAAATTAAATGTTTTTGAGAATATCATTCCTATATTTGGACATAGTGAAAATGAAAGTAGCAAGGTCATTATGGTTTTTGTAAGCAAGGATGTCTTGGAGAGTAATAAAGTTATGAAATGGGGAAAAATTGTGTCTTATATTATTAAAGGTAGGTCAATTTAAAAGGAAGTGGTTGTGTTCCTCAACATCCTTTGTATTACTCTTTTTAAAAATATAGTCATCTTAAGGTATTTTTGGGTTAGTATTTATATGGATTTCACTTTGTAGGTCAGGAGAATTCATCCTAAGCTTAACAATGTTCATTTTTTTAGTATGTAAATTTTCACAATTATGACTAATTGTGGGAAAAAATTTGGATTTAAAACTGTGTTAGAGTTTTGAAATGTTCCCAACATTTCAAGTGGATAATCCACCCATCATCATTCTATGATTTATTTAGATCCCTTGATGATTTCATGGAAAACTAATACTCACCTTAGATTGCATGGCATTCCATACCAATGATTCTCACCAAATGATATGGGGTAGATAAAACATTCCCCAAGTTATCTTTAATATAATTTGTCACCTACCACTTGGTACTATAATGGTCCAACTCAACTTGGTACTTTTTAAGTAGATTCATTCATTCTATTGATGATGATGTTTCTTGTATTGTTCCTTAATTCCAATCAAATATATCAAACAAATATAAGAGATCAAACTAAATATTGTTTAGAATATCATTCCTATATTTGAAAATAGTGGAAATAAAAGTACCAAGGTCATAATGATTTTTTGTAAGTGATGATGCCTTGAAGAGTAATAAAGTTATGAAATGGGATAAAATTATATATTATATTATTGAAGTTAGGGCATGTTAAAAGAAGAGGCATTGATCCTCAACCTTTGTATTCCACATTTTGCAAATACATTCATCCTAAGGTGTTTTGGGAATAGTTCAGATACGAGTTTCACCAAGTAGGTCATTAGCATTAGTCCTGAGATTATAAATATTTATTTTTTGAGTATGTAACTTTTCACAATTAATCATAATTGTGGGAGAATTTTTTTATTTAAAACTATGTTAGAGTTTCAAAATATTCCCAATGTTTCCAGTGGACAACCCACCCATCATCGTTTTATGCTTTATTTATATGTTTTGATGATTCCATGGAAATGCAATTCCCACATTAGATTTAATGGAATTTTGTACCAATGATTATCGTCGAATCATGTGGGGAAAATAGAACCTTCCCCAAGTTATTTGTAATGTAAGTTGTCACCTACTACTTGGTACTACAATGGTCCAACTCAAGCTAGTACTTTTTGGTAGATTCATTAATTTTATTAATGATGATGATGTTTGTACTCTTCCCTCAATCCAACTAATTATAACAAAAAAATAAAATATATTAAACTAAATATTCTTGAGATTATAATTCCTATATTTGAACATAGTGGAAATGAAAGTACCAATATAATTATGATTTTCATAAGTGATGATGTCTTGAAGAGTAATAAAGTTATGAAATGGGGTTAAATTATGTCTTATTTTTTTTATTAGAGGTATGGCATGTTGAAAATGAGTGTTTTTTATCCTCAACCTCCTTTGTATTACGCATTTTACAAATACACTCATCCTAAGGTGTTTTTGGGTTAGTCCCGCTACAAGTTTCACCATGTAGGTCATAAGCATTGGTCATAAGCTTAGAAATACTCATTTTGTGAGTAYGTAAATTTTCACAACTAATCATAATTGGGGACAAATTTTGGATATAAACCTTATTTAGTKTTTTCAAATGTTCCGAACATTTCAAGTGGACACTMCATCCATTATCATTCTATGGTTTATTTATACTCCCTGAAGATTTCATGGAAATGAAATATCCACCTTAGATTTCATAGAATTACATACCAATGATTCTCACCAAATCATGTGGGGAAAATATAGCCTTCCCCAAGTTAGCTTTAATGTAAGTTGTCATCTACTGCTTGGTACTATAATGGTCCAATTCAACCTAGTACGTTTTTAGTAGATTCATTCATTCTTTTGATGATGATGATGATGATGATTTTATTGTTCCCTATGTGCCAGCGAAATACATCAATAAAAGATATCAAACTAAATATTCTTGAGAATATCATTCTTATATTTGAACATAGTAAAACTGTAAGTACTAGGGTCATTATGGTTTTTGTAAGTGATGGTGTCTTGAAGAGTGATAAAATGAAATTAGGTAAAATTATGTCTTATATCATTAAGGACATTACATGTTAAAAGGAAGTGGTGTTGATCCTCAACCTCCTTTGTATCACACATTTTACAATTATACACTCATCCCAAGTTGTTTTTGGGTTAGTCCCCATTTCACTATGTAGGTCATGGATATTGGACCTAATCTTAGAAATATCCATTTTCTGAGTATGTAAATTTTCACAATTAGTCATAATTGTGGGAGAATTTTTGGATTTAAAATTGTGTTATAGTTTTGAAATTATCCAAATGTTTTGAGTGGACACTCTGCCCATCATCATTCTATGACTTATTTCGATCCCTTGGTGATTTCATGGAAATGTAATGGACGCCTTAGATTTCATGGCATTCCATACCAATAATTCTCACAAAATCATGTGGGGAAAAGAGAACCTTCCCCGAGTTAGAATTAATGTAAGTTGTCACCTATTACCTAGTACTATATTGGTCCAACTCAACCTATTGCATTTTTAGTAGATTCATCCATTCTATTGATGATGATGATTGTGTTTCTATTGTTTCCTAAGCTCAACCTTGTATCAACTATATCAAACAAATAAAAGGGATTAAACTAAATATTTCTTAGAATATCATTCTTATATTTGAACATAGTGGAAATGAAAGTACTAAGGTTATTATGGTTTTCCTCACATTTTTAAGAGTAATAAAATCATGTTGAAAGGAAGTAGTGTTTATCCTTGAGAAACCTTCTTTGTGTCATACATTTTAAAAATACATTCATCCCTAGGTATTTTTGGGTTAGTATAGCTACTAGTTTAACTATACAAGTCATGAGCATTGGTCCCAATCTTTTCTAAATCGATAGAGTGTCCCATATAAATGATGATGGGTGGAGTGTCCACTAGAAACCTTTCGGACCATTTGAAAAAACACAATTTTAAATCCAAAAATTCTCGCACAATATTCATTCTGTTGTTCATAACGTTAGAAAAATATAGTTATGATTAACCAAATTATATTTGATAAATTTTGCAATGTTTCAACTTTCTATTTTTTGTATTCTAATAATAAAGTTAAGCTTCAAAATATATGGAGAAACATCTTTGAAATTGTAGATACTACTCGATTGATTTTTATATTTTAAATATTTAATAATGGTTTTGAATTAAAAAAAAAACATCTTTCTGTAATCGAGAAAATGAGTAAAGATGTATTATGTTTGATTTTAAAATTATAGGTAATAAAATATTTTAAATTTACTCAATTTTATTTTTATGATTGTGAGAGACTTTAATGATTGTATTTTAATGATTGTGAGAGAGGTTAGTCCATATTTTACAACCATATAAAATAATTGATATAATTAAAATGAGGCTAAACCAAACATCTAGAGGGATCAAATTTCTTAAGTGGTAATTTTTTTTATCATTTCTTTCTATGTCAAATATTAATTTCTTCATATTAAATGATAAAAAAAATTACACAATAAATTTATTGTGTGTTTAAGATGGATCTATACTGGTTAAATATTTTAGATATTGATGTACATAAGTAGTTATTTATTTGTTTATTTATTGGTCATGTCAAGTAAATTGTAGAGCACTTAATTGCTTTAGGTGCAATCATTGATGATGATGATGATTAATGTCCACTAAGACCGAATTGGTCTATCAAACCTTAATAGGGTATGTGACTACTTGCAATTATTTAGTATTTTGTTTCTATGCTCTAAAAGTATTAAGAGAGGATTTCCAAGATCACCATAGTTTTGTTGAGTTAAAAGGTTAGGAAGGTTGGTAGTGTGAAAAATATTTTGAAATTGAGATCTAATCTGGGTATAGGATGGAAAATCTAAGAGAAAGTGTTTTTCATCTTCAACCTTCTTAGTGTCACAAAGGTGACACACTCTTTCAACATCCCATGGCATTTTAGGAATAGACCAACGTCCAGTTTCACTATGGAGCTCGTGAGAATTTGTTCTTATATTAACAATGCTTATTTTTTTCATTACACTTGTCAAAACATAGAGACAATTTTGATCTTCTAGGTTAGGGTTGATTACATCCTTATGATACTTTAATTTTTGTTTTCCTCTAACTCTTTATCAGACCACATTTTCTCCTTAAACTTTGATTTAAAGATATTTTTAATAGTATCCTTATTCTGCAAAATGGTCTCTTCCATGATTCCCCACTGGCTTAGCCAAGACTAGGCATCTTTATGTCATCCTCGCTTGAGTCAAAGTTGGTTACAACTAGATTTTGAAACAATTTTAGGAAGCCTCTTGTCTTCCATGTTGTTTAAATTGTTCTTATACATTAGGTATCTAGTCATAGCTATGCTCACAACGGGGGAAAGGATTTCCTCTAAGAGGAGAATAGGATGGGGTGTATTTCCTTTAATTTTGAGATTATAAGTTATAAAATTCTTTTGTATTTTATCCATATTTCTCTAGGATTCACGAGAGATATTGCATCCCTAGACTTCACAACCATATAGAATAAAAACTATAACAAGAGTCTCAAAGAGGAGTTTTTTTTTATCCCAAATCCAAAGGTTGGTTGATTTACAATTGTATTCAAGGCCATAATAAGTTTTCCATCCCCCAATAATCCTTTTCTCAATGTTATAATTCAAGTTGAGCTTGTGGTCAATATTGATTCCAAGATATTTGTATGAATTCACTTACTCCAAGTTTTTGTTGTCATATATAAAGGTAGCATAAGTGATCTTATTGGATTTAATGATCATGACCTTAGTCTTGTCAGTATTAACAATCATGCCCATATTGGAGCAAAAATCCTTGAGGATTCTTAGTTGCTTTCCAAGATCGTGGGGACTCCTCGCCATAAGAATAATATCATCATCATATAAGAGAAGATTGATGACTATATCTATGAGTGTAGGGTTGACACAATCTGCTTCTTCCAATCAATCTTCTAACTCGTCAATGTATATGCCAAAGAGGGTAGGGGACAAGGGACAACCTTGTTTGACTCCAATATTGCATTTAATCTCTTTCGACCAGCCCTCAGTATTCTTAAACTTGGAAATAGAATTATCATACAACCTTATTGCAATAAACCTCAACTCGAAAGGAATTCTTATCTCTTCCAACCTATCCTAAAGTTTTTTCCTCAAAACCATGTCAAAATCTTTTCTAAAGTCAACATAACAACAAAAAATATTGGTTTTAGTTTTGCGAAACTCCTCTCCATTCATCCTAAAGGTAAAAATATGGTCCACAGTTGAATGCTATCTCCTAAACATGGCCTAGTATCTCTTTTACCATGACTTTCTATCCAAAGGATAATATTCTTTTAGAAAATAATTCCATAAATCTTAGCTAAAATCGCGCTAATCATAATGGTCTTATAATTGGAGGGAATGTTTCTATCCCCATTTTTTTAAATAGGAACGATGAGGCTTTGCGTCCAAGGTTTAGTGAAGCCCTACTTGACTGCTAAATTGAATAGATTGTGTATGTGAGGGATGACAATAGGCCCTCCAACTTTAAAAATTTCATCTCGGTAGCCTTCAATGTCCTTAGCTTTCCCATTTGCAAGGAGCTTAACCCCGAACTCTATGTCATCAAAAGAAAAAACTCCATCCTCTGTAGGGACAATAGGAATGGTGTCCAATGCATTAGGGAACTCACAAAAACTTTTAATGTAGAAATTCCATTCCATTAATGGAATAACATTATTTTCTTTATTATTGCGGATTATAATTTGCCTCCAAAACTTCTTAGGATCAAACTTAGATAATTGTGAAAGTTGTTCTTTCCTTTTATTGATATAGCGCATTTCTTTCTTTTAATTAGGGGTTTGTATGCATTGTTATTATCGAGTTTTAAGGACTCATTAGAATCATCCCTAATGGTTTTTCTAGCAATTTTACATTATTTATCATACCAGGGGTTGGTTGTTCTATCATTCTTTTTACAGGACACCTTGAAAGAGAACTTGTTAATATAAGTGGAAAGGGTAGTTGTAAAATTCTGATAGAGGTTTTCAATGGTGTCCTTATAAGTTAGGAGATGTAATTCCCTATTTAAATCATTTAAGAAAAGGTCAACATTACTTTTGTCAAAATAAGTTTCCTTTGGTTATTAGAATTCTCTTCAATGACACTCCTTTGCATGGAAAAGTTTAGAGAAGTTACTATTTGGTTGGAAATGGGGATATCAAATATCACATAATCTAAAACACTACTACCTAGCCCATGAATACAAGTCATCTGGTTGGAGTTTGTCCACTTCATTACTCCATTGCAAATAATTAGGTCTTGAGAATTGTGGAGTTTGACCAACTCGATACCAAACAAATTATCAATTAGGTCTACAGAGAWTCTTTTATAGCTATTAGCTAAAACAAGGTCCTCATTTATCCATAAATGATTATGGTTGGAATCATTGTTTAAAGAGAAGTTTGGTTAGTTGTAGTCMTGTCCTTAAAGTCTTCTAGAAGGAGGATATTACTTTCATTTTTCAAACTATAAATGTCTTGTTCTAAATTATTATAGGGGCAAATTCTATCTAGATTGTTTTTCCTATAAAAAGTAGAATTAATAGGTGCAAAATAGCAAATTTCTATATATATCTTCTTATCATTGATGTCTGAAATTTCTATCCAAATGTATTGATTGAGAGGGTCGATCTTATGAAGTTGAATGTGAGGAGAAATGTTCTTTCTAATATAACAAGTTATGTCTTCTATCACTCTAAGGTATGACATTTTGTTCCAAGCCGACCACAAGAAAAATCTTTCTATGTTAGGGACCGTAGACTCTTCATGCTCCCACGTTTCAACTAGAAAAGTAATATCAATATCACTCGGGATCCAACTTATCATAAGATCCCTAACAATAGCTTTTCGATTTCTAATTATTGCCCATTTTCCTTTTTTCCTAACCTCTTTTACCTTTTGAACATCCTTCCTTAATTCAGCGTTTGTATCTACCACCTTAAAATAATATACAGTAACTAGCCCAAACACTTCACTCATCCATGATGAATGCCCAGAGACTATAACATCTTGCGACTAGCCATAGCTTATGCATGGAAAGTAGGTTAATCAAACGCCCTAATGATTAATGGACAAATAATGACATGGGTTATCTGTGTTAATTCTGACATTTAATTTGTGGAAACGAACGCAGTCTCTGTCAATGTCAAATTCAGACCTAAGGTTGTGCTTCAGTCATCTACTCATCGCATGGACCGCTTTGTTAAAGAAAAATATGATTCTGAAGATCACATAATGCTCTCAGATTCACTCAAATTTGCTATCTATTTTATATATCATACTTCATTATCAGACCAACATTTTTTTTTTAGTGTCTTTTACGGATCGTTCCACATCAATAAATCCAAGTTTTCATGCCACATTCAAGTTCACATGATGGAGAACTATGGAGAAATGTTTTATTCGGAAGAAAATCCAAGGAAGTGGAAAAGGTAATAAGTTGAATGATATCTCTTAAACCTAGCCCGGTAGCTCTTTTACCGTGCCTTTCTAGCCAAAGGATAATCTTCTTTTCCAAAATAATTCCATAAAGCTTGGCTAAAATCAAGCTAATCATAACGGTCTTATAATTAGAGGGAATGTTTCTATCCCTATTTTTTAAAATAGGAACAATGAGGCTTTGCATTTTTGGCATGTTTTTACAGGAAGAGTGTGCTTGTCATTTATGGAAACAATAAAAATGACGATGGAGAAAAGGAAAAGCATAAGATCAGGAGGAGAAGTGAATAGTATGCAGAGATCAAAGATCGGAAGGAAAAGCGTAATATCAGAGTGAGAAGACTCAACAGTCGTCCAATCAAGAAATTGACCGTGTTGATTGTCTAATATTGAGAACGTCAGTCATATGAGTGACTGTGGGCTTGAGGACCATTGGAGGATTGTGACCGTTGGATCTACAAGCCAGATCAATGACAGGGATGAATTGTGGAGAGCGAAAGAAGAATTAAACAACTCTCTATCTCTAATTCCACAATTGGTCTAGATCATCAGATCTCATAAACCCAAATATTGACGATTGTGGTTGATTTAACAAATGATCAGATTAAGTCGGATTAAGTCATGATCGTCGGATGCGCAATTGCCAGATCAAAGGTAGGGATAGATTGTGGAAATCGAAAGGAGAATTAAATATCGTGTTATTTCCAATCCCGCAATTATTAAAGACCATCATATCTTATAGCCTCGAAGATCAATGATTGTGTTTGACTCACCAACAATGCACAACTTCAAATTGTGGAGTTTTTGTGACGTGTTAAATCACTCGCAAGTTGTGGTTCCACAACCATCCTTGATCGTTGATCTGCTTCGAGTGTCTTCATGACCATTGGATCACTTTTAAGTGGAAGGATAGGATAAGCTAGAAGAGAAGCATAGAAGATAGATCAATCCATCGATCTAAGAACATGATCGACGAACAACATTTGTTTCACATCAAAAGTTGTGAGGAGGTTACTGTTCGGGGAATCTCACTTCGAAAGAATTGACAACTTGAAAGTCAAATTACCTAAAGCCTGAAAATATGAAATGAATAAGGACCATTGGATCTGGAGAAAATGTGATGACCCTTGGATCACCTTAAGTGGAAGGACAGGATAAGAAAGGGCTAAGATCTGAGATCTCGATAACCTGAATTTTTGTCAGCCATCGAATCAAATTAAATGGAAGGATAGGATAATAAAAAATGGAGAGTTGTTGGATTTAATCCAAAGCAAAGATGCATCGTAGAAAGATCGATTCATTGATCTAAGATATTGATCCAACGAATGTCATTCGTTTCGGTTCTAAATATGTGAGGAGGTTACGCTCTGGAAAAATACCACTTCAAGAATTCATTTTGAGATTTGAAATCCCTGAAGCCCGGAGAGCCGGAGAGACGAAATAAATTCTCGACTGTTGGATCATCAGAAGAAGATCTCAGTCATCAGATCGTCTGAAGAATATCTCAAGCATTGGATCATCCGAAGTGAATCTGGGTCGTCTGATCCAGAGCGTAAGTTTGATATTTGAGATTTCAGAAGTTCGGAGACATGAAGGAGATATCAACCGTTGATCGAGAAAGGGGACGCAAAACCATTGATCTGGTTGAAAGGTCAAATTCTCGAAGTAGAGTCAAAGATGTTGATTGAGAAGGATAGGTGTTCATGGATCATCGAATCTGGAAGATTGGCGTACAAAAGAATGTAGGGTTTGAGATTTCAAACTCCCGAAGCCCAGATCACGAAATAAATCACAGTTGTTGATTTAGGGAGGTTGGATATGATCCACAGATCGTGAAAGAACAAATCTAAATCGTTTGTTCAGGAGCACCATCAAGATCATGAGATCGACGGTCCCATTGCATTGTGGGGTCAAAACATGCTCAGGTCTTAATTTTTCATGAGCGGGCTGCAATCAAAACCACGGTATTGCCAAAGACATACGTGGATCTTTGTAGTGAATTGCGGGGAGAAAAGAGGATTTCCCCTAAACCACCTTTGGTCGTGCCCGCAATGACGAGGTCACATGAGAGCATCACCCAAGGTCACATCAACGAAAGATAAGGGAAGGAGATATTGTTGCTAGGCTACACATCGGAGGTTACGCATTGAAAAGTAAAAAGAAAATCCTCTGCGTGTATAATCCAACGGCGTTGATCAAACCGAATTTGATCGAAGGGTTGTTGTTTCACTTTGTGGTTTATTTATCAGTTACAATTCAGTTACACTAACTGAATCATTGTTCTGGGGCATTGGAATCATGGCTCTTGAGCGTTCTTATATTCCTGACATGGGCGTTGGAGATTCAGAGAGTAATGGATGATGAGGGCATGAATAAAATAAAGATGCCATGACATAGGAAGGTTTGTGTTTCTAGGTAAAATAAGTCGAACTGTATGTGATCAAGAAGATAGAAGGAACAGAACGTGATAGATGTAGATATGAAGAACATAAGTTGGACAGAGAAGAAATGGTGAAAACAACTAATTGTACGAAAACTTAAGAACAAGAAGATGTGAGCAGGAACACACTGATGCAGGCAGAGTAGAGAAATGTAGTCAAACAGTGATGAGACTGGTAAGCCATTGATAAATACTGTATCACTGTAATAAATTTCAAAAATAAAATATTTATATCTCAGGGTGGTAGGGTGGTGCTAGGGAGGAGTGTTGTCCTCAGAGTTTCAAGTGGGTGCTTGAACACAGGGATTTGTAGCTTCCATCTGGTGCCAACCAGAAAAACCAGGGTGGTAGGGTGGTGCAAGGTAGGACTATTGTTCTCTGTTGTATAGGTTGGTGCCTGTGTGACTGGAAATTAGTGCTTCCATCCAGTTGGTATTGGAACACTCAGGGAGTTGGTTCTTCCTTCTAGTGGGTGCTAGAGAAACCAGAGAGTTGGTTCTCTCAGCAAGTTGAAGCTTGTAAAACAGAGGTGGTAGCCTCACATTTAGTTGGTGCTCAAAGATAGATGATGTACAGAACATAAAAATATTGTCTATCATTCGAAGAAGAAGAGGTTTTCTCCCTTTATGGGTTTCCTCAGGAATATTTGTTTCTGTATACTTCATGTGTTTGATTGATGTTGAATACTCTATTTCTTACTTCCTTGAATTATTGTGATCATCATTGAGTGTTCTGTAATGAGTTTAAAATGGGTATTATTGTTTAATCACGGTGACAATTGATTCACCCCCCTTATCAGTTGTCTAACAATTGGTATCAAAGCGAGCTCCTTTTATCGAAGGGTAGATCCTAGAGCTTAAACATGACTAGCCATGAAGGAACTTCAATGAATAAGGCCCCCTATTCAATGGAACAAAATTTGCCTTCTGGTAAGTTAGGATGAGAACCTACATAATGGATTTAAGTGCATATGTATGGGATGTGGTAGAGACTGGTTATGTGAATCCATTTTTACTAGCTTCTAAGGATGACAAGATAGAATTCAGCTTCAACCCTAAGGCTATGAATGTTATTCTGAGTGGGCTTGCAGAAGAAGAATTTGTAAAAGTTATGCACTTAGATTCTACCAAAGAAATGTGGGACAAACTCATTAGTAGTTATGAAGGTAATGAGAAGGTAAAGGGTGCCAAGTTCAAACCTACATATTACAGTTTGAACAACTAAAGATGAAAGAGGATGAAACTATTGGGAAGTACTTTTTGAGAGTTGAAGAACTAGTAAATGCAATGAAAGGACTTGGTGAAAAAATTGAGGAAGTTTCTTTAGTCTATAAATTTTTGAGATCTCT